>JALLAZ010001005.1:0-10796 GCA_036939755.1 Stephanodiscus triporus | reverse complement strand
GCACGCAACCATAAAATATGTTGGTTAGCCCACCAGGGGTTGCGGTGAATTTGCCCTCAATTTGGGGGTGGTAAATTGAGGTCAAACGTACAGTAGGTGCTTTAGTGGTATGTATCGTACGTACCGACGTGGTCCCGCAAAAAGCGAGAAGGCCGAAGAGACGCACGCACTCAACGATTCTTTTTTTCGGAAAGATCTCCTCCATCCCCGCGCCGCCGCGTGAAGCTGCTCTTAAGTACTCTAAGCAGTATTATCGTACGATACCGGACAGGGGAGGTCACACACCATACCAACGGCCACTTACTTACGCCACTCTCATAACATCCAACGCACAATCAATCGCCTACGCCAAACTGTATTTAATTCCACGAAGAAGAAGACGGTGAGTCCTCCTACTTGTGCTCTCTCCTAATGGGGCAAAGAGTGGAGAAGATAATATTATTCGTTGGGCGTTCACAATTTGACGCCGCCTCAGCCGTCCCGCTGGTCGAGGATCCCACGTCGGGAGGCGGGCGGCGAACGAACTCTCGCGCGGCGATGGTGCGCATCGATATTCCCCGGGAGGTGATACGTAGCCACGGTCCCATCGGGGTGTGTTCGGCATCGTCCATCCCCTCTCCTTGAGATGCAATCGCTGCCCGGAGGTCCTTCCCCGCGCGATGGGATAGGGCGAGTCGAAGCCATGGTATCCGGCGCGGCGCGGGCCTATCCGAGCGATTCAGGGCTCTGCTCGTTGGGGCGGGCAGCGACGCCTTGTCGCTATCGTGCTCACCCTTGCCCTCCCCTCGACCCTCCCCATTTTCCGCAGACGAACGATCCGCATACATCCAATCAAACATGAGCTCCTCTCGCAAACCCCCCCGTGATCCAGCCGCGCCGAAGCGCAACATGTCGGCGTATCTTTTGTACCAGAACGCCATGCGCGACACCTTCAAGCAGCAGGTGAGAAGAGCACGGTCTTCCTCCTACTAACGATTGGGGAGGGGGGCTGGGTCTCGATTATCCCCCTCTTCGTCTTCTCATCCCATATTCGCCTTCCCGCTGATCCATTCATTTTTGTTCAGAACCCCGGCATGACTTTCGGTCAACTTTCCAAGTACACATCCGCCATGTACGCCGAGATGCCGCCCGCCGAGAAGGAGGCGTGGAACCAGCGCGCCGAGTCCGACAAGGCCCGCTTCCTCCACGAGCTCGCCAACTACGTCCCACCCCCGGGCTACGATGTGAAGGGCGACGCGACGTCCTCCCACTCCTCCACCCACCCCGCCCCCAAGAGGCGAGGGGCGAGCTCCGCCAACGTCAACAAGACTATGCGCGACCCGAACGCCCCCAAGCGCAACATGTCCGCGTACCTGCTGTACCAGAACTGCATGCGGGAGCAGTTCAAGGCCCACAACCCCGGCATGACCTTCGGCCAGCTCGCCAAGTACACCTCGCACATGTACAAGTGCCTGTCGATGGAGGAGAAGCAGCGCTGGGAGGCGCACGCGGCGCAGGACAAGGCCCGCTACGAGGCGGAGATGACCACCTACGGTGAGTTCAACGATGAATAGATTTTTTTTTTTCATTGTATTTTTTTATTTATTCTCCATACCTCATTGTTACGCTTCTCGTCAGCCCCCCCCCCCGGGTACGACGCCACCGGGAACCTCGTCGAGGACCGCCGCATCAATAAGAAGTACATGAAGAAGCACAAGGACCCCGAGCAGCCGAAGCGCGCCCGCGGGTCCTTCGTCTTCTTCACCTTCGACATGCGCCCCAAGGTCATGGAGGAGTACCCCGGGATCAAGTTCGTCGACATGGGCGTCATCCTCGGCGAGCGCTGGCGCGCCCTCGCCGCCGAGGACAAGTCGAAGTACGAGGAGATGGCCCAGGAGGACAAGCAGCGCTTCAACAAGGAGATGGAGGAGTACTCCGCGACGCGCGTCGTGGCCGAGCCGCCCCCCTCCCTCGCCGAGAGCCGCGCGTACCATCAGGTGGCGTCGGCGGCCGCGGCCGCCAACCACGCCGCCGTGGCGGCGGCGGCGGCGGCGTACCACCCCGACCCCCATCAGCAGCATTACGACCACGCCGCCGCGGCAGCCGCCCACCACGCGTATTACTCCGATCCGAACGCTGCGTACTACGCCGACCCCAACGCCCAGCACGAGGACCCGTACGGTCAGCATGCCATGTACTACCAGCAGAGCGGCCAGCAGTACCATTACGCTTAGGGAGACGGACGGTGCACGTTTTGTTCAAGTTTGTTCACATCCTTTGAGGTGCCGGCTCTTTCTAGGGATAAAATATTCCGATCGGCCCTTTTGTGCGATTCATATTATTTCAGGGGGTAAGCTGTCGCAAGACAAATCCAGAATGTTCAGGGATTACATGTAAACTCAAAAAAGTCTCTCATCCAAAGCAGACGCTCGCAGGGGTGCGAAAAGTCTCCCTAGCCTTGAGTTTAATACTTACTCTAGAGCATAATGTTTGATATCAATCGAGTCAAAGCTGTCATGTCTTGCAATACGATCATAGTGAAAGGGACGCCAAAATATATATGACGATTCATCGACGTGGGTAAAGTGCTCCCGGTCGCATCTGCCAAGACCAATCAGTAAACCGGATGGAATCACCATGCAAAATTCTTCCCACATACACTGCTATGATATCGTATCAGGAAAAAAATTATGCTTTACCACCAGATGTGAAAAAGATAAGGCAAGATCGCATTCAAGTTAAGGGCCATTCTTAGGTTTTACTCGTTCTAGTCCCATCATCATGTGTCATCGTTCATTCGTCGCAGGTCCTGGCATCGCAGCAGGACGAGCAAGTCTCAGCGGACGCGTAAATCGTCCAGTGATATTCGTCGTCGTTGCACCCGTGCCTCGCCGATCCCGCCGTGCACTGGTACGGCGCGTCGCGACCGCACGCCTGTCCACTTGCGCAGTCCTCCTCCTCGCAAACCGCACCGTCGCACGACGTCGCGTCCGACGGCAGGTCTAGGCCGTCGCACCCCCCCTGGTCGCACGAGACCGCGCACGTACCCTCGGCCCACGGCACGGGGGGGCATCCGCCGTGTGGACCTCCGTTGTGGAAGAGGCAGAGGTAGGGCGCCGCGAGGTAATCGCAGTGGGAGGAGCGGCATTCCGCGAACGTGCAAGGAGGAGGAGGAGGAGGAACTGGAGGAGGAGGCGCGGATGCGTCGACCTCGACGAGGACGGTCAACGTCGAGGAAGGAGGCGATTCATCGAATCCCCACCTCGAGCTCTGGAGCATCGCCGATGTCACTGGGCGGGGAGGGGGGGCGGATGATGCGGACGAAGGGCGATTCGCCACCAGGATCGTCACGAGGAACAGCGCCACGAAGCCCAAGGCGATGGAATGATGGTTATTTGTCGTCGTCGTCGTGGTGGTGATCGGGCAGGCCACCTCTTCATCTTCTTCCGCCGAGGCGCGGGGGATGCTTTCGTACTTGGACATCATGCCCATATTGCGTCGGCAGCTCCTTCGGATTAGTGACCGCACAAACACGGCCCTCTCGGCTTTTACCGTGCACCGACGCCGCACGCACCATTTTAAGAGTGACGGCCTGTCCAAGTGCTGTTAGTCTGTCCGTAGTCCTTAGAGCGTAGTATAAGCTAACGCTCACTTCCTCACCACTAGGTTTTCGCCCGTACCGATGAACCATGGAGAATCCGATGCCCTAACTTCGGCCGTCGTTTTTGTCCCTGGTTCCTTCCTCTCACGCGAGCGCTTCTACACACCCTCTCCTTCGAGCCCTTTCTCCCATCTGCCCCACTCCGCCGCCGCCATTTCATGCCTCGGCGTCTTCGTTCAAATTCTCCTCCAGCACCTCCTCGTCGGGCTCCTCCTCGTTACCCCTGGCGCCTTCATCTTCGTCGTTTAGAGATCCAACGCCAACACCTCGACGCGTTGATCGACACCTTCGGTCCGCGTCGCCGTATTCGGTTTTCCTTCCGCCATCGCCCAGCGGTGTCCGTCGTCCTACCGCTTGACGACTGTCGTGAGCTTGACGACCTGTTTTGGGGGGATTACGACTACGGCGATCCCGACGGTCCCTTCTACTTCACCGTCCTCCCGGCTCTCGACGACGACCTCCCCCCTCTGGAGGACACTCCACACATTCACCGTTAAATTGTCCGTGGGTTATTCAACAACATCGCAAAAAAACAAACAAACAAACAAACAAATCCACCTCCTTTTTCCTCCCATGGATCCTGCTGAAGAATCTTCTCCCATCCCGGTGGCGCCTTCTCGCCCCGGCCCCAAGGTCTTTGTCCTCTCTCCACTTCCGGGCAATATCTACGATGTCGACCGTTACTTCTATGCCCCCGCGGCGGATGTGACGTCTGGTGACTTTGCCGCTCTCGTCGAATTCGGCCGCCATTATCGCCGTCCCATCACGATCTACGACTGTCCGGATCTTGCTGCCTTCCAAACCGAACACCCTACCGCCTTTGTTCGGCCCTTCCACGAACTCCCCCCTCCGATCATCGCTCGGGGTCGGGCTCTCCTTGGCTCTTCTGGCCTCCAAGTCTCTTCCTCTATCACCTCTGACCGTGCGGTTTCTTCCTCTCGCTCGGTTCGTTCAGAGTCTCTTCTCTCTCCCCCCCCTCCGCCTCCTTGGGGATCAGACCCTCCCTCGGTGGCGGATGCCACTCGCGCCTCTGGCTCAGCGGTTGCGTTGGTACGGTCCCCTCTCCCCTCTCATCTCCCTCGTCGCCCTGATCCTGACGGGTTCGACGGTCCATCGCCTGTCATGGGGGGTATGGGGGGTTTTAAGGGCATGGGGGGCGCGGGGACTCGCCGGGCTTCCTTTCGACCCTCTGTTGCGTCCGGCTTCTCCTCCTACTCCACCGACGACGCTTTTCGGGCCGTCAACTTTCCCGGCCCGATCCCGGAAACGATTCCTTCTGTCGTTTTTGGACATCGCGAGGCGCCTCCGCTTCATGGGGGGCATCCCCACGTTCCCGCATCTGTGGCGTCTCCCACTGCAATTGCAGCTTCCCCGCGGCGTTCTTTGCCCCGTGGGGATCATTCCACCTCTTCAGCCTCGGACCTTACTCTGTCTGGTTGGCCTTCGTCTGCGCCTCCGGGACCTCCCGTGGCGCCGGCCCCTTCTCCGCTGCCGGCGACGGATAGCTCTTCTTCCTCCTCCTCGTCGGTCGTTCCTCCCGCCAAGCCTTCTCTCCGCCCTGTGGAACCTTTCAAGCTTTCCAAGATCAAGGACGTCAGAGGCTATTTGGACATGCAGGATGAAATTGCCTTCCACCTTCGTTCGGACGAATACGGTACCCGCCGCTCGGATGACAAACTGATCACTGACTCTACCAATGCTGAGGCCAGTCGTTATTGGGAAGGCCAGCTTCGCATCGCCGTCAAGAATGGGGGGCTGCGCTTCCTGTTTGAGAATACTGGTTCCCGCTACCACGGCAAAGGTTTCGAAATGATTGATGTCCTTAATCGCCACTGTCGTCCGGACTCCGTCACCAATGCCTTCTCGACTCTCATGTCCCTTTTCAACGACGTTCAGGGTGACTCCGAGCCGATTGTGGAGTTCCGTTCCCGCTTCGACGGGATGATCATGGACATGAGCCGTTGCAAGGTCGTCATCCCTCCTCTTTTGCTGGTGATGATTTTTATTCGTGCCTTGCACTCGCGTTACTCTGACATCCTTGATCAGTTTCGTTCCCGCTACAAAGATCTCGCATCGGCCACTATTGAATCTGTCGTGGCTGACGTCACCTACCATGACAGTTTTCAGCTTGTCGATACAAACAAGAAATCTCCTAAAAAGAGTGGACCTGGCGCCTCTGCTGTGGCCGTCGATACGACTGGCAAGCCCTGGTCAAATCCGTTTGAGTGGATGTCTTCCATGAATATCAAAACCATGAAAACTCGGTGGGTTCGGGCAATCGCTGGTACTGGCATCTGCCCTATCTGTCACCGTGCAGAAAAGCCTTGGCATGTTCCTGCGAATTGCCCTCTTTTAAAAGATCTAAACCTGAAACTAGTGAATGGCCCTCCCTCTACTTCAGCTCCGGCACCGGCCGCTTCGACGGCCCCAACTCCGGCGGTTTCTCCTCCTGCTGCTTCTCCGGGGGGACGTGTCGCTTCGACGGACCCCGCCGTTCCTGTTGGTTCTGGTGTTACTCCTTCTGGCCTCACGGCCGCTGTTGAACCGGACGAGTACAGTTCTGATGAAGACATGTTTCGCTGGGCGGGTGATGAGGACGGTTTGGATTTTGGTGCTCCTCTTAGCTCTCCCCCCGATAAATCTAACCCATCCGTTTCCCTTTACCCATCTTGCTCTCACGTCCATGTTATACCGTCGGCGTCTCCACTACCACCTTCCCTTCCTCTTCCTTCTCCCTCATCCTGCCTCGTCATCACGGACAACCTTCAGTCTATCCTCCGTCGGTTGGCAGCTTCTTCCATCTCTCCTGTCTCTTCCCCTCGCGTCGCCGTCGCTGATACGGGAGCGACTGACCACATGTTTCCGGACAAGTCTACCTTCATCTCCTACAAACGCATTTCGAATCTCCAAGTTCGTATGGGTAACAATTCCTTCCTTCCAGTCCTGGGGCGGGGCACGGCTATCATCTCCCTCAACGGTCGGCGTGTCCTTATCCGACATGCTCTTCACGTCCCTGGTTTAGCGGTTCCGCTTTACAGCCTACGAGCTCATCTCAAACAACCTGGCTGCGGCTTCATTGGCACATCGGACTCTGGCATGTTGGTCTACTTCCCATCATTTGTCCTCTCCGTTGACACTTCGTCCGACTGCCACCTATCTTACGAGCCCCTTGGCTCGTCGGCTTCATTGGAGAGTCTTCATTACGTCCAACGTCGATGCTCCCCGTCGCTCTATCCGTCGGAGTTAACAGCCTCTCAGATTGCCAAGGTCTGCTCTCCCTCTCCCGACATTGTTCCTGATGACGATGGCTCTATGGATGGCGTGGTGATTCGCCCTCGCAATGACCTCGACGGCGACAGCCTCATTTGGTCTCACCCTCACATGCCCAAATGTATTCGGCCCCCTTCTCCCACGCCACCAATCCTCATTCCTGCTGCGGCATCATCTCCTCCTACCCCTTCCGCTTCGGATGATACGCCTAAATCGTTTAATTTCACGTCACTCTCCGATCATCTTCGCTCCCTGGCCAAAGCGGTGAAGGACCTCTCCCGTCCAGTGACGCAGGCCGACCTTACGGCCGACCCTGCTCCTTCCTCTCCTCTCCTCTCTGCCCTGCCGCACGAGAAAATCGTCGAACTCTTCCATCATCCTGCTTCTCTTCTCCCTGCGGTCCGCCCGTGCGATACCGCTAATGCTTCCGATACCAAGACTCACTGGTCCGCCGAAGAAATCCATCGGATCATGGGTTGTCGAAAATTTCGCAACTACAAACATATTTTGCAAGTGAGCCGCGACGGCGAATGGATTGATGGCGGTGAGTTCCCTCCCTCTCTTGGCTCTTTTGCCACTATCCCCAAAGCCAGGCGTGGTAAACAGCTTGACCGGATGTCCTACAAGTACTTGGACGCCGTCCACATGGACATTGCCTTCGGTGATTGTCTTTCTGTCGGTGGTTTCCGCTATGCTCTCATTATGGTCGATCGGGCCACACGCTACAATTGGACTTTTGGACTCAAATCTCTCTCGTCAGACTGCATTCTCTCTGCCCTTCGACTCTTTCGCGCGGCGGCGGGGTCTCTTGCACGTTGTTTTTACTGTGATTGTGATGCTAAACTGTTTGGCACCGCCATTGCCGAGTATCTCGTGGACAATGATTCAAGAATTGTGTCCGCTCCCGCGAAGCGCCAATCTGCAAACGGCCTCGTGGAGTCTCATTGGAAGGTGATGGTTCATATGGCCCGCGCCTACCTTACTGAGAAGCAGATGCCTCGATCCTACTGGTTCTTCGCCATCACCCATGCCGCCCGTATGATGAATGCCATCCCCGGTAAAGTAGACGGAGGCCTTGCATCCCCCTTTCTTCTTGTTCATGGCATCGGCCACGATGAACGCACTTGGATCCCCCTTTTCTCTCTATGCTACTTTCATCACACTAAAGACGGTGACCTCTCACGATCTAAACATCAAGCTCACACGATGGATGGGATTGTGATAGGACGATCTCCGACCTCAAATGCCCTTCTTGTCTACAACCCTCGTACCAAGCAATACTACGAACCCGACAGCTACCGCATTGACTCATATTGCCTTCCCAGCTCGGTCTATTCAGATGTCAAGTATGACGGTGGCCTCTTTTGCTCCCTCCACCGCGATGACAATCCTTCTTTTGAAGAAAAATACCCTCCTGGTACACGTGTCGAGCGTTTTGATCCCGCTACAAAGACTCTTCTTGCTGGGACTGTTATGGATATCCCTTTTCCTGCCCCGGTCTCAGATGATTCTTCCAGTATTTCCTACACAATCCTTTTCGACAATGGCACTTCTACCTCGATTCCTCTCTCCGAGATGGCTTCCCTTATTCCTGCTTCTCCTGTTGACGTTGCACCATGTGACTCCCAAGACTCTCTTCTCCCTCCTTTCCTCCGTCCAAACGCTAAAATTACATATGAGCATGAGGGCCAATATCACAAAGGCTATTTGGGTAAGAGGGAGGGCGTTTTCCGCTTTGTTTTCAAGTCTCACGTCAATAAGCGCAAAGAAGACTGGGGGGTTGACCTACCAAACTTGCCCTTCACATGGGTCGATCTGTGCGTCGAAGGCGTTCTTATCCCTGGTCACGTCTCGCACACGTTTCTGCGCTCTCCGGCCTCTCCCCATCAATCCACCTTCGATCCAGTCGCCTCCTTTGTCAGTGCAATCAACTTACATAAAGAGTGTCCGCCTACCCTCCTTAAGGCGCTGGCCGATACCCATCCTGATCGGGAAGTTTGGATGCAAAGCTACTACGAAGAAAAACGAGGCATTGAGAGTTTGGGCACGTTCCGGAAGCTCACCCTCGGAGAATACCGCGCCTTGCGGGAGAAGGGCGCTCCCCGCACGATCCCTACGATGTGTGTCCTCACCATCAAAAAGGATGAAAATTTGATGCCTCAACGTGCCAAGTCCCGTATCGTTGTTTTGGGTAATCACGAAGACAGAATTTGGAGTAAAAGCGACCGCTTTGCCCCGGTCCTTCGTGGCGACTCTCTTCGTTTCCTCGTCAGCATGGCTGTGGAAAAACGTCGTCCTCTTCGGCAAGGTGATTGCAAGAATGCCTTCTGTCACGGCGTCCTCCCTCCTGATGAAACTACCATAGTTCGTCCTCCATCGGGTGACCCTGACGCCGGTCCGAATGAATATTGGCTTCTACTTAAAACTCTTTATGGCCTCCGACGCAGCCCACGGCACTGGTACGACAAAATCAATGCTATTCTTATATCTATTGGTCTTACCCCTTCTTTGGAAGACCCCTGCCTCTACTCAGGTTTTGTCAAAGATCCCTCAAACTCCTCTCAACCTCCTTCGGAGCATCCTCTTACGCTTGGCCTTTATGTCGATGACTTTGTCTACTTTTCGGAAGACCCGGCTGTTGAGTCTCTCTTTTGCAGATTGTTAAGCGAACGGTGCAAGGTCGACTTTATGGGAATTGTCGAATGGTTCCTTGGTGTCCATTTCTCGTGGCGCATCACACCTTCTTCAGTGTCCGTCCACCTCAACCAGTCAGGGTTTGCATCCAATTTGGTGGAAAGTTTCTTTGGTGATTCTCGAAATCCTACCCCAACGGCCACTCCATATCGATCTGGCGTTCCGATTGATTCCATTGCCCCGTCAACAGATGCCGACGACTCGCCGGCTCAGATTCGTCGCAAGGAGGCCTATCAAAGTCTGATTGGTAGTATGGGTTGGTTAGCTCACACGACTCGCCCTGACCTGTCCGCTGTTCACTCTTTCCTTGCATCGTACTGCAACAAACCAGCAGTCGGTCATATGAAAGCTGCTCTATACGCTCTGCACTACATCCACTCAACACATGACTACGGCATCTCCTTCACTTCCGATGCAATTGCGCCGATGCATTGCTATGTCCACTTTCCTCCTTCGACGGACATTGAAGCCTACACCGATGCTATTCCTCCGACACTCTCGACGTCATCCACCCTTTCCTCTTACAGTGACGCATGCTGGGGTTCACAAATTGGAAGTGCTGTTGCAGATGGGACCTTGCTTCCTCTTTTCAAATTTCGTAGCATGAGTGGCGGCATCATATTTCGAAATGGGGGACCTCTTGGTTGGCTCAGCGAACGTCAAGACCGTACATCCCTCAGCTCATGTGAAGCTGAAATCAGGGCTACAAACGCGACATCTAAAAAGGTCGTTGACTTTCGACATCTCTGCACTAGTATGTGTGCGGCTGGCCATTCTCTTCCAGATGCTACTCTCCCAACTATTCTATACAACGATAATGAAGCTTGCGTCAAATGGTCACATAATATGACATCTAAGGCAGCCCGCCACATTGAGCTTCGTGAAAATTCTGTGCGAGAATGGGTCCACGACAAGTCTCTCACCGTCGAACACGTCTCTGGCAAAGTTAATCCTTCCGACATCTTCACCAAAGAAATGCGTGATGGTACACATTTTCGGCGCTTGCATGACTCGTTCATGTCTCGCCTTTCTGACTTTCTCCAGACTTCCCTTGTGGCCATTCATCATGCCCGCCACCTCCTCCCATCTTCTCAAGTCCCTGCAGCTGCTCGGGTCGCTTTATCCGCTAACGTGTCCTCCTACTTCACAGCCCTTGCCTCTTCTTCCTTCTGTAGGAATTTGACTACAATAT
>JALLAZ010001004.1:0-13878 GCA_036939755.1 Stephanodiscus triporus | reverse complement strand
TGATGACCGCATGAAGGCAAAGTCCATATAGAATTCTGCCCCGCATGTCGGGATACGCTCAGAAGTCCGTTGAGCGGCTTGTTTTCGTATGTATGCCTGCTCCTTAAAGTCAATATACCAAAACGGGTGGTATTGAAAGACTGAGGGTGTCCCGATGACATGTTTAGGGAGTACATCAAGTTGGTGCTCCCCAGGTGAACCGTATCGTAGCATCCAGAGTTCAGATTCGATCTGGCGTGCTTTAGTAGTTGGAGCAAATTTAGGGGCGGACTGACGAACACCCGGGGTGGTAGACGCAATCGTGCGTTGGCAGCGGGGTCGAGTCGGGGCATCACCGACTGTGAAGACGTCAGAGGTGCAGTAGTATAGGTCGTCCCGATAGGCAAGATCGAACGTCATAGAATGATTACCGTCACGGCTTGTGAACTGGAGAGTACCTGTCTGTGATGGGTCTCTGCATCCTATTTGTGTCCAGTAGTAGAAACGGTCCGAGGTAGCCAGGATTGCCGCAGGTGAGATAATGGTCTCCACCAAATTTGCACAGTAGTAGCAGGGTTGATAGTAGATTGTCCCATCAGACAGAGTCAGAGGTAGAAGTCCCTTTTTGGTGATACTGTCATCAACCGATGGGGTGTTCCCATCCAGCGCTACCGAGATAGCGACCGGCGGAATGTCAACCGTATCAACCAGAAGGTTGACATCTCCAGTGACACAGATATTCGAGCCGCCGTCAACGAGTGGTGTCACGTCCCCAACAGGTGTAACCGTGACTGAGGAAGTGTTAGTGCCACTGAGTCCACAGACACGTGGGGAAACGACCACGTGAGTGACGCTTGCGACGGATTGTTGGTGGTCGTCCGCTAAAGCCATGAAATTATTGGGGCGAGACACATGGTTGACGGTATAGCGGAGTGGGTAAAGGAAGTCATCCGCTAAAGAACCGGGGGGGGAAATATGTAGATTCGAAGGTGGTGGAGGTTCCGGTGGGGGAAGGTGTTCAGGCTCGGCAGCAGGTGGAGGGAGCCCCGGGGGGATGGCAGATGGGATCGGCGCAGCATGGAGGGTAAATGATGAAGTGGAAGAAGGTGAAGCAGTATCGGTCACAGTGTGGTCCAGACCAATGCATCGATTGGGACCAATCGCGAGTCATTTGCTGTCCTCATCCTCTGCGTAGTCCCAGCAGGTCCAATCCATCTCTTCCTCCAGCCCAGCGACAGTGATATCGAGAGCCTCAACGTACGTTCGTAGGACCTGGCGCGGAGTGTTGCTGGGGTTGCCCGGGCGCTCCTTCCATTTCTCAAGCCACTCCTGTTCGATCTTATCCCGTAGGGACGATGAGAGATCCCTCTTCATATACCATTCAATACAGATGGCCGTGGCCAGCATATCACATTGTTTAGCAACGTGACCAGCGCGTCCACAGGCTGCACATTGGACGCCCTCGAGAAAGGGACGACGGTTGCGGTCAGGGCGTGCAAGTCGCCTGAGGCTCCAGGGCGACCCCGTTCACGTGTTCCACGGTCCCGCGGCCGGCCACCATCATCACGCCCGTGGTCGGAGGCAGGGTTGTCGTTTTTGTGGTCTGTGCCAAGGTAACCAGATTGGGTGTCCCGCGAATTAGAGCCCTGGCGGTCATGGCTGACTCTGAAAGCGGAAGGGAGCCCCTGAATCTTGGAAGTATCGCTGGATACCCTGTGTGCACGTGGGGTGTGTGCTA
This sequence comes from Stephanodiscus triporus, assembly GCA_036939755.1. Taxonomy (NCBI): domain Eukaryota; phylum Bacillariophyta; class Thalassiosirophyceae; order Thalassiosirales; family Thalassiosiraceae; genus Stephanodiscus; species Stephanodiscus triporus. The sequence continues at coordinate 12,161 of JALLAZ010001004.1, read as the reverse complement.
TGCTGGATAGGCGAGCCTGCGAATTCTGGTGAATGCTCGTAGCGAGGCCATGTACTCGAAGATGCGGGGGTAGGAACCCATTGTCATATTCGAAGTGGAACAAGTTCACTTGAGTTTGGAGGGCAGTGGCCATATCGGCGAACTCGGAGAATTGTATAGCCCAAAGGAAGATACTGCTGCGATGGCAGTCATCATAATGGAAGTTGAGCTTTTCTTGTAGGCGGAAATACAGGAGGAACTCCTGAGCAAAGGAGAAGATGTCCATCGTACCCGACCAGACAGGGACAAGGATTGGCGTAGCCGGATCAAACCCCGGAATTGTCAACTCCATGATCTGCCAGAGGTAATCATAGCCGTTGCCCGATTCATAACAAACTGAAGCCAACGCAGCATTGATCTGAGGAGAGGTGGTGCCCGGGATAAGCCAAGGAAGGAGTTCCATCAAAGCTTTGCTCATAGCCCCATACCGAGTGACCCCCAGGCCAGGAGGGCACAGGCCTTCAAAGCGATACTGAACCACTATTGCATAGAATGGCATTAACGCCAGCACATGATTCATACTGACCTCCTGGAGACGGTCATAAAAGACGACCATATCTGCTGTAGTAGTCGACTACAAGTGAGGAAACACAGAGAGGGATTTTTGGAGAATCCGGTCAACCTGGGGACCAACGGTGTGGGCCAGAGCGTTATACCACAGTTCCCGCACCTTCTGATGCACCCATTTTATGTCGTGATAGCAGAGCACGACCCCGTCGGCGGAGGCTTTGAGGCGGGTGAATCCGCAGTTCCGAATGATGTCTTCCCTGAGACAGGGAACGCCATCGTTGCCGATATGGTATTGATGGCGGCAAGCCGGAGGACATCAAAACGGCTGGCACCGAGTCTCCTGGCATGTGTTTCTGCATCCCAAGCGCGCGGGGAGACAATGGGCCCCCCCACAACATCAGACTCGCCATTGGAGTGGTGTATATTGGGGGGAGCGTGATCGGGAGCAGGAGGGATAGAGGTGTCGGGGGCGACATCGCTGGGACCCGGCGTGACATACCCGGCACCACGTTCGCGTTGGACGTTCCGGGCGTGATGATGGAAAGCATCCGGAAGAGTATTTGGCGGAGATGTGGGGTGTTATGGGGTGTACGCACCGAGGCTGGGGTGCGAGGGGGTGTGGTGGAGTGTGGAACCCAAGTCGGAGTAGGGGTGGGTGCCACCGAAGCCCGATGAGTGGCCTGGACCCGAGCCCAAGCGACACGTGAGTTGGCATTGGCTTTGGTGGAAGAGGACACATCCCGCAGAAGACCATCCGGGGCATCATGCAATTGTTCAACGTGGTTTGTTGCGGCCCTCGTGGGTTCATCGGAGGTGGGTGGATCCTTATTCGTCGAAGTCGACGAGGGCACAGTTGTAGTGCCCAAAACCGCCTCCAGAGCCGTAAGCCGACTGTCGTACGTCGTTTCAACAACGTTCACCGTGGTCTCCAAGGAACCAACCGTATCCTTCAACGCAGCGATGTCCGCCGAGAGACGTTCCGTTGTAGCCAAGAGAGCGGACCCTTTTTCAGTTAGCCTGTCCACAAACTCGTCCGTCTGGGCCTTGAGGGCGGTAACCCTGTCGTCCAGGGGTTTAAAGAGGCGCTTTGTCACGTGGCCAAAATTACTCCTGACTTCCTCTTGGAGGGAGGCAAAGCGTGTATTTATGGCCGCCTCAAGGTGGGCCTTTTGTTCCCGAAGGGCCGCTTGGAGGGCGGCAAGGGACACGGAGGCGTTTGGGGCGGCGTCGTCGCGGGACGGCAGGTTCCCCGCGTCAGTGGCAGCGCCCCCCCATGCATCATCCATGGTGCCGGGTCCGTGTGGCGTAGCGCCCCCCCCGTCATCGGCGGTGGGGCCGGTGTTGGGGGGTGGGGTCCCCGCATCATCGATCGAGGTAGCAATCGCGCCCCCCCCATCGATGCCGATGTCTCCGGGGTGGGTGAGGAGTTTGGGCGAGGAGGCCGTGTCGTCATCGTCGGTGTCATCGTCCTGGTCGCGGAGGGGAGCATATACACCCGAGGTATCGCGAGCCATGGCCCGAGTAGTGCGGGGGGTGGTATGTTGTCGAGGCGCCTGTTGTGTAGGAGGTGAGGGGGTGCTGGACCCTTGGACTTTGTGGCCGGACTGTCGGACTTTTGGGGAACCAGCGCGGGTGCGCGGGCCCGGAGTGCTGAACCTAAGAACTGCTTTGAGATCAATGTAAAGGTTATTTATCATGTATGAGTATCTAGGGGTAATTCTTGGGTTTTCCCCATCTCGCATCGTAGGCTTTTAATCGCCAGATAGTAGATTTATTGGGAAACGATCGTTATATTGTAACGGTATTTCGTTTCCCTTTCTCGTCACATATTCGTGTGTGACTCTTGTGACTAATACATTTAAGGCCTGTATTTGGCGGGAAATAGTTTCTTCCCGCCAATAGTAGTATCCTCATTCGGAGGGTCTAACACACCCTTGCCATAATGTACTTAGGCACTTGCTGCTGCAAAAGTTCTTGGGTTGTTGGCTACCTGAAAATGGGGGGTTGTGAGTAATTTTGTTACAAAGGATTTGTTACTCATGGCCTTGGGAGTCAACATTTTTGCATAGTCTGGGTCTGACGGTGATGTCAGAATTTGACTGCGGAAGGATTTGTGGTGACTGGCTGGGTGGTGTTTTGTAAAATAATCCGCCAGATTTTGTGTGCCCGGTCGCCAATAGAAACGATATTGACCCTGAGCGTCACGGTCTCTTAGCCAATGGAATCTCATGTCCATGGCTTTGAGTGCCTTGGGGAGAATTTTGTTGGTGAGTAGCGCGTGTGCTGTGGAATTGTCGGTTTGTATTGGTGTCCGAGGTTGTGGGTGGCCGAGTTCTTCGAGGGTGCGGCGCATTGATACCGCTGCTTTTGCGTTTATGAATAATGCTCCCAGTTCAGCTTCGGCCGCGGACGACATTACCGCACGTATTATTTGTGAAATGTTTAGGACGGCGCCATTGTTTTTTGGTATTTCTTCATCGGTTGCCATGAACATGTGTCCTCCGGCTCTGCTTCGCGCATTCGCTTCGGATAAGTACGATGCATCGCTATGTATTGCAAGTACCATGTTGCTTGCTTTGTAGGTGAGAATTGCGTCGTCTTGTGTTGCCATGTAATCCAAAAATTGTTTACAAAGTGTCATCGTGCGTTCCGTCGGGTTGGCCTGTTGTGAGGCGAGTGCGCTGAGGGGCGGAAGCAGGCCGCCGTCGACGCCACGTGCGAGAAAAAGAAAAACGCCGCATACTTCTTGGATGAATTTCTTCCCGGCCTTATCAAGGGGGGGGGAGTCGTCGTCGGGCCTGGCATATTGTTCCTTGGCGCCATAGTTTGGCTTGACATGTGGGTATGGCTGGTCCTGCCGTTTGGTGGGGGGGGGATGTTGAAAACGTGTGAGTGCTTTTGTCACATAGTTTGGCATTGAAAGATGGACTTTGCGCCCGTGGTAGTCCCATTTTAAGGTGAGGCCACAGTATCTTTCTCCTTCCCAGTCGCACGAGCACTTGTAGTATTGTCTCACGACGTTTAATAGGTGTTGCGCATGTTCCTCCCCCACGTATTTTACTCCGAAGTCGTCGACGACCAAACTGAAGCTTATGGGGCGGGTCTTGTGGGTCCAAAGTCCTGGTGTGGTTTTGCTTTGGTGGTAGCCATGTTGTGCAAGGCGTTCGGCAAGTAGTTCCTGGGCAATGATTCCGGCCTGGGGCAGGCCGTACATTCCTTTTTGGATCTCGCAATACACGAAGCCGTTGGAGGTGGCAATTTTTCGGAGTTGGTAGTGTTCGATTACGTCGTCCGGCATGTCTGATATTTTCAGGCGCATGTACTCGAATCGCGTCATTGGCGTGTTGAGGTAAAAGTCTTTTATGTCCATCGTGAAGAATTTTGCTCCCGGCGTGGATACGATGCTGTTGAGGAGTAATTTTACGGTAAGTAGGTCAGCTGTTGGCGTCCCCGCATCTCCCGGATAATGTACTCTGTCTCCGCCTGCGACTAACCTTGTTCGATTTGGTTCGTCAATTTTTTCTGGGCGAATTAGGACGGTGATTAGTCCGTAAGTGACGTCCTTCACTCTGTCGTTTGGGACCGCGTCGCGGGGGATGAACACGATTGTTTTTGTCCCGGTGTTGCGGCCCGGCATTCCTTCAGCCAATCGTCCGAGTTCGTTTCCGTATGAGTGTGTCCAGGTTTGTCGGGTGGCTGGGTTGGCTATCAAATGTCGATACTCCAGGAGTTCACCGTTGGTTCCGATTACAGAGTTGGCCATTTCGCAGAACCAAGACATTGGTAATTTTCGGCGTGACATTTGTTCCGGTGTGACTGTGAATTTTGGATTGGATAAGTCGATGCAGGACAGCATCGCCTCCTGCATTATGCTTCTTGTTGTGGATCTTGTTGGATAACGTGGGGTTGGGGGGTCATCGTCTTCATCCTGGGATATGTAGTTTGGTTGTCGGGCTCGATTTGGTGCGACAGTTTTCCTTCCTACGTGACAATCATCTGAGGATTTGGAGACGTGACAATCAACCTGGGGGGATATTTCCACCCTTGGAGCTGGCTCTGCCACCCTTGGAATTGGGGATGTCACCCTCGGAATGTGGGTAGGGTTACGTGGTGTTGGGTGAATTCGTTGTTTGTTCCGTTGATCTCGTGCTGCTGCCGCTGAATTTTTTGCTGCCGCTATTTTTACAAAAAGTTCACTGACTTTCGTCAATGCCACCGCCATGTCGTTGCCTGTGTGTATGCTCCCTTTGAGTGCTGCGGTCAGTTGTTGTGCTGCTGCTATCACTCGCGATTCAGGTGAGAGGGTGGGGTTTGTGATATATTGGTGTTGAAATGCGACCGTGTCACTGATTCTTGTGGCTCTTGTTTTGGAGATGTAGATGCGGTAGCATCTGTGGTGCTCCATTGACGTCCCTATATTGAATCCGGCGTCTGCTCGTGCGTCCCATGTTCTTCTATCGTCCGGTTTGACGTGGGCTTGGACTGCGCATCCTAGTGGTGCAAATGGTTTCTTCATATAGTCGTGGTGGCCGTGTACATGCGCAAATGCGGAGATTTTGGGCGTTGATTTTGATTGACGGAGAAGATTTAAAGTGAGTTCCGCTGGCTCAAGGAGGTGGCACCAAAGAGAGAGAGGGAACTTGTCGTCGACTCCCGCCAGGATGGAGATGAAATGTGCCTTGAAGGTCTGTATTGCCCGCTCTGCCTGGTTTCTTCTGTGGTTGCCGGGGGGGACTAGTTCGTATTCCATGCCGTTTTCTCGTATTTTTTCCTTGAATGCTTTGGATGCCTCGTTGTCCAGGATATGTCTTTTCAGGCCAAGCCCTGCCGCTCTCATTCGATTTATGATTCTCTGGTATGCCGCCATCATTTCTCCTTCTGTCTTGTTTTTCATGGGCTCGTTGAAGATGTAGTTGGCGTCGAGGTGAATGGCCGTGAAGGGAAAACCGCTGGTTTGGTCTGTGTGTATTGTTTCGCTCAGGTCTTCGACATGAAAGAAAATGTCTTGGTGGTGTGATATGGTCTCAGGTAAGTCGCCGTGCTCCTGTTTGATGTGCACCGCCGCCATCTCCACTGTCACCATCTCCACTAATTTATTCAGTGCCATTTGTTTGGTTGATCTGATTCCCTGTCGTTGGCCCTTGAGGTGTCCCTTCGTGGTTTCAACAGAATCGGGGAAGTGGCAGTTGATCATGCTGACGGTGAGGGCCAGCCAGGTGGAATAGTTGCCGGCTTGCACGGCGTCGATGAATGTTTCTTTCGTTGGGAAACCTGCTGTGGCATGATACCAGAGCATTGCTTGGCGTGCGCTCAGCAGATCAAATATGGTGTTTGCACTTTTGGTTGGTTGGTGGGGTTGCAGTTGTAGTTTCCATAGTCCAGTTTCTTCGCATCCCGGGGCTGTGAGAATGGGGGTTTAGGTGGCGTTGACTGTTGTAGTTGTAGAGTCACAAACTGTAGCCTTCCTTTTGTCGAATACTGTGATGTAATCTGCATCCGCCAGTTTCGGGACACTGATTAAAGTGGAAAGTAGCCCTGGGACTATTTTCATTTCACGTGCGCCCTCTCGAAGTTGGTGTTTGAGATACATTTTCTTTGTGGCTCGGTGGGTTTGTTTGTCTGGAAGCATAAAAGTCTTGCTGGACAGTTGCCCCGAGTCCTCGAACTCTGTTTCGTCTTCCTGTGGCGCTGCCCCCGATGTCGCTCCCCTGGCCAATATTCCAGCCTTCCTGTTATGCCTGTTCTTCAATTTTTGCGCCCAATGTGCCGTCACCTTGTTGCCGAGGCGCACGTCTGTTAAAACAGACATCACCTTAGCAATGTTGGTGTGTTCTTCCTGGATTCATATCTCCTCCTGTTTGTCAACTAGACAGGTTAGTGGGGACCAATAGTTACAGTTTGCAGTGTTTTTAACTAGGTTAGCTGCTACTCTATTTTCTATTTTGATGGTCCCCGGTTGATGTCATTTGTGGGTGAAGATTGATTTCCATCCTGCGTAGCGGGAGTCTTTGTTTGCGTCCAACTTGCAGCATTTGTCGTGGCTATGGTACATGAACGATTTGCAGTTGGGGCACAAAATCTTCTTACGCTCTGGCTTTTTGGGCGGGTCGCCTCCCCCACCGCCGCATCCCGCTGTGGTTGGGGGTCCAGCTGGAGGGGTGTTCTCTTTGTCTTGTTCGTTTGTCCTCCTGCCCCTGCCGGCTGCCACAAGCACGTTCATCCTCTCCAATATTGCGTCCATGTTGGCCTTGTTTTCCATCGCCATCTTGGCCAACTGTTTTTCGTGTTGTTCCTGGAGCATCAAAAATAGGAGAGCCTGAGTTTCTCCTTCTTACTGTTTCTTGAGCGAGTAACACTGCTTCTTTGAAGCGCGACTGTTTTGCAGTCATCATTGAGTATTGCTTGCGTTCTAGCCATTTTTCGGTGAAGTAAGTTTGGAGGGTTGCCCCTGTTTGGGTGGCTGTGGGCTTGTTTTCCCAAAGGAGCATTTGGTCCTCGGTGAACATCTCGCTGTTCCACATTTGAGCTCCTGCTGCCATCATCTTCTCCGCTTCGCTCGTCGCGATGCCGCGGTCGCTCAGTGAGATCTGGAAGCGGTCGAGGCTCGTAAAGTATGCCGTTATGCTCGTTGTAGGGTCCCATGGCGCATTATATCCGTTGGTTTTGTATTCATATTTCTGCGCCGTGGTCATCTTGATGGCCATTTTCTGCCTGAATGGTCCAGCATTGTGAGGATCGTTGAATCTCCAAAGCCGATGTAGAGCTTCTTGAGGGGAGCGAGGGCGTCATCACCGACTGCGCATAATATCAATTCCTTGTCTGCCTCTTTGACGCCAAGATAGCCGGTTTAGCTTGCTTGGCGCTGCCTGTGCTCCACGACGAGTTGTTCGCGTTGAGCAGCCACATTGCCCATGCCAAGGGTGGCGACCGAGTAGGCGCCTGGGTCGGCGGGTGCCGTGTGCACCCAGGCGTCATCACTGATGACGATCCTGTACTTTGCTTGTGGGATGACGCTGGCGAGGTGTCCATATTTTTGGCCCTACGCATAGTGGTACGTCTTGATGATCGTACAGACACCGCCGAGCTCATCCTCGAGCTTGTCGATGCTCTCTGGCATGATGATGCCGTTGAGGCGGGTGATCTTGTCCCGTACCCCGATGAGGGTATCGTACGCGCTTGATGTTTTTGATCCCTCCACCATTGTCCTCGCTTTTGGGGGTGGCAGGAGGGCTTTTTGTTGCTATACTTCTTGGCGTCGTCGATTGTTGTTGATCGGCGCTAGGAAGAGGATGATTAATAACTGCTGAACCTATGAACTACTTTGAGAATGATATCAAGGTTATTAATCATTTATGAGTTCTAGGGGAAATTCTTGGTTTGCCCCATCTCACATTGTTGGCTAATTTATCGCCAGGTTGTGGATTTGTTGGGAAACGGTTGTTATGTTGTAACGGTATTTTGTTTCCCTTTCTCGTCACATATTAGTATGTGGCTCTTGTGACTAATACATTAGAGGCCTATTTGGTGGGAAGCTATTTCTTCCCGCCATTGTACATCCTACTTGTTTGGAGGGTCTAACATATGTTGGTGATGTTTGGAGAAAGTACAAACAACAGATTCTTGATACGTTGAACGAAGATCTTTTAGAGAGCTTAAAGCACAGAAAGGGCGCAGGACCACCTTGTCCATTGAGGAACTGCAAAACCGCATGAAGGCTGTACAGTTCAACTTTTGCAAAAATATTAGGACCCTTGCCTACAAGGTTGGTATTCTGCAAACTACTCTCCACCGTGCGTTGAAGATCAGGTGTCTTCAGAAATCAAAGAATAGTATCAAACCCTTCTTGATGCCAAAAAACAAGACTGACTGAGTGGCATACTGTCACAGCTTCGTGGAGGAAGACAGTTGGTTTGGAGACATAATGGATCGTGTAGACATTGATGAAAAGTGGTTCAATCTCACTGAGGTAGTCACAACGTACTACTTGGTACCTGGGGAGGTACCAACACACCGTACCTGCTCACACAAGAGCTACATAATCAAGGCTATGTGTCTCACTGCGATGGCTCGCCCCCGAAAGAATCCTGTGACTGGAGAGTGGTGGGATGGAAAAATTGGCACCTGGTTCTTTGTTAGGCAGGAACCAGCCCAGCAGTCTTTGAAGAATTGCCCTGCCAGGACTCTCAAGATGAAGTCTTACAACGTTAACAGAAAGGAAACAATCAAGATGTATCTCGACAACCTCTTTCTGGCCATCGTGGAGAAGTGGCCAACATGGAAAAATAAGATGATAAGTATCTAACTTGACAATGCACCAGCTCATCCGACCCCAGGTAAGCTGTGCGGTAAAATCACTGACCGACTTGGTGAATGCTCCACTCTTGATGGTTGGGACATCGACTTTACAATGCAACCAGCAAACTCACTAGACATGAACACCCTTGACCTGTTTTTTTTCCAAGAGATTCAATCGCTACAATATCAAAAGCCTGCAAAAAACATTGACGAGATGATCAAGCACGTCATGGAAGCATATCAAGATCTTTCACTCGACGTCTGCAGGAGGGTGTGGATGACAGCGCAGCTAGTGTGAATTGGATCCTCCTGATCGACGGAGGCAATTAGTACAAGCTTCCAGCAAGCTTAAAATTGCATCCGCCCATGGCCACGACATCCCTCTACATCTTCTATGTCAGGCATTGATCGCCAGGGATCATCTCAATGTGGATGCCATCAACAAGGCTTTTGTCTCCATTGAACAAGGTACATCTCCTGCCTCCTGTCTATTTCCCCTCCTTTTTTGTTGATATATCTAGTTTTTGCTGTATTCTTTGACCGTTTTCATTGCAGGCAACTAACAAACCGCCGCTGAGGCCATCCTTGGCCTCTTCCATGAGGAGGGTACTGCTGATGAGTTGATTGTTGGGTTGGACTTGCTCTCTCTTGGTGACCATGCCGACGACAATAGCTTAGACCCAGTGGCAGATGGCAATATGTTCGATGGCGCCGCGTTGGTTGTCGCTGCATTTGCTGATGATGCGGTCGATGAGAATGGGGTAGGCGGTGATGCCAGCCTTGATGACCTCCGGCAAATGGGCAAGGCACTCCATCGATTTGATGTCTTTGGATCTTGTTTTGATGATTTTGTTGGTGAGATTGAATCCAGCAGGTGAGGTCCCCACCATTTTTTTGCCATTGTTTTTTGCCCCCAAAAATTCCAGAAAAAATCCAGCGCGTGAAAAACCGAAAAAAGCCACCGAAAACGGACTGACGGGAGCACCAATTTTGTTCAACCGCCTTCATTCCCCTCCCCTCCCCTCTCAATTTTATTCCCTAACAAGGGAATCAGTTATTTCTTGCAACGCTACGGCATAATGCATTTGGGGGGCGATGCCGTAGCATTGGCAAAATTGGGGTTAAGGGCGCCCCCATCGCATAATTGTAGGAACAGACTTCATAATCAGAGATACTGGTTGGTTTTATTGTTGAAACCAATCATTTATATGATTGTTCATCTTCACCCCTCCTTTTGCAACCCCCCCCACCCCTCAAAAGCCGCCGCCATTGCCACTGCTATGCCGCCACTACCGCCACCGCCCCTACCCTCACTGCCGTTGTCATCGTTGTTGCCGCTGCTGTTGCCTCTGGCATCTTCAGCATTGTCATCATTGTTGACGGCATTACCACCCACGCTGCCACCGTCATTCATTGACAATACCAATGCCACACACGTGCACTGCAACAAGGCATTCATGGTGGCATCGTCGAGGGGAGATGATAGATGACAAGGATGACTGGGGGGGGGTGATGGCTGACGGCAACAATGTCACGCCCGCGCGCACCACGACCACGCATTCCAAGGGGAGAAGGCAAAGGCAACAACGCTGACACTGCATGCGCGTGCCAGGATGAGGTGTATGAGGCGGCACCATTTAGGCCAGCTGATGCCCTTCAATGGCAGAGTCAGAGGGGGGGTGACACCATGACAACAGAGGATGGATGACGTCAACAACGATGATGATGACAATAAAAAAACAACAATCAAACAGTGCACGAGAGAAGGAGGAGGGTGACAGTGGTGGCGATGGGTGATGGGGAACAACATATAAAATGGTAAAGCTGGCGGAAGAAGAAGAAGGAACACACAAGGATAGAGGAACAAAGAAGGAGGCGAGTCGTCTGGTGAAACAACACAACAATCAAACTGTTCATGGGAGAGGGGGTGGAGGGTGATGAGGAGGCCATTCGCCTTTGACTTTAATCGATAAAACAGTCGAGAGATTAAGTAGGAGATATCTACCCCCACAATAAATTCCTAAATAGAATATAGTAATTCCTACGTTAAATTTTATTCCGGTCATTTCTTAGGTACTCCCCAGGACCATGATGGATGCCGCTCTGTTGTAGCCCCAACGGCCCATTTAGACTTGGAACCATGCCCCAATATTTTAGGGGCATCTTCCACAGATGCATGGTAACAATTTCTATGCTTTTTATATTCCATATGCATCTAGTTAGGAAATTACAAACCATAGTAGAAGCCGGTAAAATCACTAGATAAATGGGACATATTGTTAGCAGGTCTCCACCAATGCTCGGTAGCCCTAACGAACCATGAAGAGTTGGAATTAAGCTCTGAAACTTGACATACATCTTTCAGATACACAAATAAACATTTTTGCACACTTCAAATGTAAATATACTTGTTCTCTGACTTATACAAATATGGCTCAAAATAGCATGTAAAATGGGCAATTTTGTTAGAGTGAAACATTTCAATGTTTGGGGCACCCAATGGGTGGGATCTGGTCAATTAATAATTTTTCCCAATGAAACTTTCAGGATGTCATATTGATACATAGTAGAGCAGTTTAAAACACTCAGACGTGGTGTGGGGGGTATTTGAAAAAATCACATTTTTCCCACCGGACCCCCTACCAAAGACTCCACCAACCATCATCCTCTCGCTCGCTGGTGCGTTGCAGATGTTGGCTGGTACAGAGGTAATTGACCACGGGGGGGGGACAATTGACGAACCAAGACCTTGACGAACCAAGACCAAACAAGACGCAGGGGGGGCGATTTCATGGTTGTTGGTTGTGGTTGTGTTGGTAAAAAAGGTTTGGGGGGTTGGTTGTGTTACCAACGGTAGGAATAAGTAGGTAGTAGGTATCATAACAGGGTTTCGGCGAGGCGCACTGACGATCCAAGACCGAACGAACCGCACGAGCCAAAAAAAGCACTCTGCACTCTTTTTCATCAACAACAATAAATACATACTATGGCTCACAATTTCGATCTCAAGTCTCCAACGCAAAACACACACTCCCAACATCAGCTACACATCAAGTGAAATAATAAACTTTTGGAAAGATCCGCAAACATTGTAAAAGACATAACAACAATGGCTCGCTTCCTTTCTCTGTTGTTAATCTTGAAGGCATTGGCGCTGACCGATGCCTCCGCCGCGAAAACGGAAACTCAGTGCACCGACTTTGCCTTTCCCGATGACGATGTTGTCCGCGAGCTTTGCTTCTCTGTCGAGGTGATCGGGCCATCGCCCGCTATGATGACTCTGCCAAATGGAACCGAATATACTCAATACGTGGGTT
>JALLAZ010001003.1:0-11300 GCA_036939755.1 Stephanodiscus triporus | reverse complement strand
TTCTGAAGGAGAAACGGACGGGGGACATCAAGGGGAGGGCGTGCATCAACGGGGCGCCCCAACGCGCATACATTCCGAAGGAGGATGCGGCATCACCCACCGTATCAACGGAATCAACTTTCATCACAGCGGTTATCGCAGCGAAGGAAGGAAGGAAAGTCAGATGCTACGACGTGCCGAGCGCATTCGTGAATACAGACGTGGATGAGGATGTGGTGATGGTGTTGAAGGGAGAGCTGGCCGACTTGATGGTGCAGATCGCGCCCGAAGTATACAGAAAATATGTAACGGCGGACAAAAAGGGTACGCCAATTCTATATGTGAAGCTGCAAAAGGCGCTGTACGGTCTAATGAGGGCCAGTTTGCTCTTCTACAGAAAACTGAGAAAGGAATTTGAGAGGTATGGGCTGGTTGTCAACCCGTACGATCCGTGCGTGGCCAACATGGAGACGAGGTCGGGAAAGCAATTGACCGTGGTGTGGCACGTGGATGACCTGATGGCGTCCTGCGAGGATGACTTCGAGTTAACGAGGTTTTCATGCTACATGGCGAGGATATATGGATCGGGGCTGAGCATGCATCTAGGCAGGAAGCATGATTATCTCGGGGTTGACATGGAGTTCTGCGACGACGGGACGCTGGAGGTGTCGATGATCAAGTATCTAAAAAATGTGATTGACGAATTCCCTGAATTGATTAGAGGACGAGCAGCGACGCCGGCACACGAAAAACTGTTCGTGATAAGGGACGAGAAGGATGCGCGAAAGCTAAACGAGGAGCAAGCGTTGGCGTTCCATCACACCGTGGCTCAGCTGTTGTTCATGGCTACAAGAGCAAGACGCGACATACAAACGGCAGTAGCGTTTCTCACGACGAGAGTGAAGAGTCCGGACGAAGACGATTGGGGAAAGGTGAAACGAGTTCTGAAATACTTAAACGGGACCAAGTATCTGAAGCTGAAACTGTCCGTGGATAATATGTCGGTACTTAAGTGGTATGTCGATGGATCGCATAATGCACATTGGGATTGCAAGGGACATGGAGGCGCAGTGTTCACGTTAGGACGAGGAGCGACCTCCAGCTACTCGAGGAAACTCAAGATGAACACGAGGAGTTCGACGGAAACGGAGCTGGTGACGGCGGATATGTTCATGCCGGAAATGCTATGGTCGCTACATTTCATGCAGGCGCAGGGATACGATGCAGAGTGTGTGGGACTGTATCAAGACAATATCAGCACTCAGCTATTGATTAAGAATGGTAAGATGTCAAGCGGGAAGAAAACCAAGCACATCAAAGCCAAGTTCTTCTTCATCAAGGACAGAGTCGATGATGGAGAGATAAAGGTTGTGGATTGTCCGACCGAGGAGATGTGGGCAGACATAATGACCAAGCCGTTACAAGGAATAGCATTTCGGTTGATGAGGGCGGAGATAATGAATTGTGACGTGAACTATGAAGATCCGCCGGAAGAAGAGGAGCTGATTCCAGTTCCTAGCCCGAAGACGGTGTCATGGAAGAATGTCATCTCGACAAGCTTCAAGACACCGCAGGAGTGTGTTGGGCAGAACAGGAATCCAGATGGGAACCGACGGACAGACACTAGACAGGCCATACGTAGGACACCTGGGCGAAGCCTTGGAGTAGCGAGGCTAGGAAGTTCAACGTGGCCAGTCGGAATGTCCAAAGGGAGAGGAGCGAGAGAGTAGAAATAAGAGCGAGAGCTCACTTATTTTAGATTATCTGACGATACAATGTTATGCGTCTAGCATCAGATTTGGCGTCTTTTCAACAAACGCAGTGGTTGTCAATGCCCGATATGGCAGGGTTCTTTTTATCTACTAGTTCTCTTTATTCCTTTCAGCGGTCGTGGCATGAGAACGTGTGAAAACTTCACTGATAAAGTTGTAGATGAATCAGAATCATTTTGGGCCTGAGACCTGCAAAGGGCTCTAAAGCATACAATTTGTGGAGGGCACAGGACGACATTAAAATGACATTCAAACTCTATGCTATCGCAGGAATTTCGAATAAGCAGGATTGTCTGTTTCCTCGATGTACTTATATCCCAGTTCCTTCAAGAAGATGTTCATCCCCTCGCATTCCAATCCCTTATTCTGTTGTATGCCGACAAGCACTCGTCCAAAATCATCGCCGTAGTTTCTATAGTGAAAGAGGGAAATATTCCACTTCATGTCGAGTGCGTCCAAGAAACGCTGTAGTGCACCAGGAGACTGAAGAGAGTTCGTAAACAAAAAAAAGAATAAACAAGGTTTCCAATGAATAAAGAAGACGAAGCAATAAAAGACTGCTGCGACATACCTCCGGGAAGTGAAACCGAAACAATCGTTCGTGAGGCGCATTCGATCTACCGCCGGCGAGGTGACGGATGTGCGTTTTAGCCAACTCGTTGTTGCTCAGATCCGTGCACGGAAAGTTTTCTGCCCGAAAGTCTTCCATCACCCTCGCAAAGTCATTCTCGACGTGCGGCAGGGGCTGGAACGACACCAAAACCGTGGCCTCCCGCTCCGTGTTGAAGCGGTAGGTGAATTCGGTGACGTTCCTCGGCCATATCTTCGCGTACATGACGCGGAATGTCCCTGGGGTCTCTGGAATCGTCACCATGAGCGTACGCTCGGAGTCGTCGGCGCGCTCGGAGACAACCCGCAGCCGATTAAAGTCCATGTTGGCGCCGGAGGTTATGGCGACGAAGGTTGATCCGGAGACGTTGTTCTCCTCGACGTATTTCTTCAGGCCCGCGACCGCGAGGGCGCCCGCCGGCTCGAGAATTACGCGCCTGGCGTGCGAACGCGAACGAACGACGACGACGACATAGAGAGGAATTATCATTTAGACGTGTGTGCGCGCGCGGTTGTGTGCGTTCGCGCTTATTCCCAAATCTTTCGAGACCGAGTAACGATAAAAAAAAAACAACCGATACGCTACTCACGCATCGTTGTAAGCAAGCTTGATGGCGTTGCATATCTGATCGGTATCCACGGTCACCATCCCGTCGACGTACTTCCGACAGAGCCTGAAAGTCTCAGTCCCGATGGTCTTCACCGCCGCGCCGTCCGCGAACAGCCCCACCGACGGAAGAGTGACGACCTTCCCGGCGACGAGAGACGCGGTCATGCCCGCGGCGTCCGCGGCCTCGACGCCGTACACCCTCACGGACGGTCGTACGTGCTTGACGTACGCGGCGATGCCCGCGAGCATGCCGCCGCCGCCGCAACAAACGAAGATGGCGTCGACCGGCTGACTCACGCATTTTTTTAGAATTTCGATCGCTTTCCGAAAGAACAACCACGATTTCGA
Source organism: Stephanodiscus triporus (assembly GCA_036939755.1). Lineage (NCBI taxonomy): Eukaryota > Bacillariophyta > Thalassiosirophyceae > Thalassiosirales > Thalassiosiraceae > Stephanodiscus > Stephanodiscus triporus. Next base: position 7,982 of record JALLAZ010001003.1, on the reverse strand, counting down.
GTCGGGGGGGGGGGAGGGAGGAGTCGGGGGGATGGATGGAGCGTTCTTCGCGAAGACACCCCCTCCCCCCCCCCCCCCCCCCCCCCCCCCTCNGGGGGGGGGGGGGGGGGGGGGGGGGGGGGGGGGGGGGGGGGGGGGGGGGGGGGGGGGGGGGGGGGGGGGGGCTTAAACGTCAGCTCGTGACCTTCTCGGTGGGGGTGCCGATTTTTCACTCTTATATGGATCGTCTCCGATATCACGCGCATTCCCTCCGGGGAGAGGTCCCCTAAAAAAAAACAAAAAACAAAAACGAAAAATGACCCCAATCCTACGATACCACAATTATTACTCTCACCGATGGTGCCCTGCCCGGCGATAACGAGCTCGTCGTCGAACGGGTGTATCATCGCGAGTCCCTCCTCCCTCTCCAATCGTTTCGCCTCGTGCGCGGCCTCGTCGTAATTGTCCCCCACGAGCCGCACCTCGACGTTGCCTCCGTTCCCGCCGTGCGACCGCACGGCGTTGACCTTGATGGAGGGAGTCGCGAGGGGCATGCATATCACCGCGCGGCAGTCGAGCTTGCGCGCCGACAGCGCCACGCCCTGCGCGTGGTTGCCGGCGGAGCAAGCGACTACGCCCCTCTCGAGCGACTTGGGCGGGAGGGACGCCATCTTGTTGTACGCGCCGCGTATCTTGAACGAGAAGACCGGCTGGGTGTCCTCGCGCTTGAGCAGGACGGTGTTGTCGAGGAGCTGTTTTATTATTATTATTATTATTATTAATTTTATTTTGGCCCCCGTTTCGTCGCGCAAGTCGTCCGGCGTTCGGCGTTCGGCGTCGGGCGTTAGGTTTTTATTTCGGTCGCGTGTTCGTTCGGAACGAAAAATAATCATAACGGAGGGTCGGGCGTAAGACGATGGGGAGGGATGGATGGAGCGGAGAGAGAGAGGGGGGGGGACGAGGAAGGTCGGAGGCGGACGTATAATAATATAAACAAACGCCCCCACCCCCCCCCACCCCCCCTTTCCGAGAAAAGCACACGCATGTATAAATACAAGTAGATAGGTAGTACATCGTGGACTCTCACCCGACTCAGGCCCTCGGCGTACTGCAATTCCGTCTCCACCGCCACGTCGTAGACCTTCGCGTTGAGTATCTTCCCGATGTACCCGTACTCGAGGATGTCGATGACGTCGTCGGGGTCGGGATCGATGCCGTCGTCGTCGCGAACCCCCGCGGCGGCGGCGGCGCCGCCGCCCGACCTCGTCCACGACCCCCCCCCGCCGTAATGGCGTCGCGTCGGCGGCGTCGTCGGCGTCTGTCGTCGGCGCGATGCGGCGTCGGCGGCGGCGGCGCGGGTCGTCGTCGTCCCCGCGTTCGCCGTCGTAGTCGTCGTCGTCCGATGCCGTCGTCGTCGTCGGCCGACTACGACGGCGGCGAACGCGGGCCGACGCCACATTGTGTATTATTATGGATTATCGGGATACTATTACTCTGTGTTTTGTTTTTCGTGCCGGGGCGGGATGGGATGAGTTCTAGATAGTTGGGTTCGTTGTCGCGTCGGAGGAAACGACGACGATGGTGATGAATGATGTATGACGAATGACGACACCACCTTCACCTGCCTCGGCGGGTTTCGTTTGTGTGGTTTGATATTATTTTTACGATCTATTACCGCTATTGAAACAATTATATTCTAGCATTGATTACTTGAGTGTATTTAGATTCTACTATTCCTTCCCATCAAGATTCCCAAGGGTTTGGTCGAGCGGAAGTGTTTCATAGTTGGTAAACACCGTACGATACCACAGCAGCCCACGCGAGAGCGTACTATGGTACGGTAGTACTTACGACATGTGGAACATCACTCGCATCTTTATCACATCACTCTCTCTTCTTCTCACCGACCATTCAAAAACTCTGCGCCTAACCACACAACTTTTGACCCAGCCAGACCGGTCGCCTCCATCCGCTCCCTCCCTCCCTCCCTCCACGCCACCCTCGCCGATGTCCGCTACCAGGACGAAGACCGCGATGGCCGCCGCGATAGCCGCCGCCGCGATGATGACGACAATGTTGACGATGGAGACGATCGGCGCGACGACGTCGTCGTCCGGGACCCAACCGACCACGACGTCGACGACGCGCATCCACCACCGCCGCCGCCACCGCCGCCGTCGCCACGATGTGGCCGCCCTCGTCATCCATCATCGTCGTCGTCCGTCGTCATCGTCGTCGTCGTTGTCGACGCCGTCGACGACGACGACGACGACGACGACGACGTGGCCTCGGCCGACGACGACGGTCGTGCGATTCACGCCATCGTCGTCGATGACGACGACGGCGACGACGTCCTCGATGATGTCGTACCACGAGAGACGCACGACGACGACGGCGGCGGCCGGGAGCGGCGACGGGGACGGTCGAGCGGCGTCGGCGGACGCGCGTCGTGGGAAGGAGGGAGAGCCGGCTTCCCGGAGAAAGGGAGGGGGGGGGGGGGTCGGTGGCGAGGGGAGGGGTATGAGGAGGAGGAGGAATATTATGCCGGCGGTATCCGACGCAGGAGGAGGACGAGATGATGCGTTCGGCGATTTCGACTACGACGACTACGACGACGGCGATTATTATTTCCGAGGGAATGATGATGTCGACGACGCTCCGTACGAGACGGGAGAGGACGTCGCGCCTAAACCACTACTACCGCGCCGGACGCCCGGGCCTCGTTCGGACGGAGACGAATTCGTCGACGAATTCGCGGCGCCCCCCCCCCCGCCGTCCACGTTCTTCAGTCGGAAATCGATCGACGATGTCATCGTCTCCCGCCGCGCGCGCGACGACGACTTCGGGGAGGACTTCCGACGACTGTGCGCCGCCGCGAATATTTATCGACCCTCGCGCGTGCAGTCGCTGGCGTGGCCGTCCCTCCTGCGGGGGGAGAGCTGCGTCGTCGCCGATCAGACGGGATCCGGCAAGACGTTGGCGTACCTCCTGCCGCTGCTGGCGCGCATGATGCGTGCGGATCGCGACCGCGACCATGACCACGACGGAGGCGGACGGAAGAAGACGAGACGACGAATACGACGGGGAGGAGGAGGACGCAGCGACGGCGGACGACCGCGCGTCGTGATCCTCGCGCCGACGGCGGAGCTCGCCGATCAGATCCACGCAGTATGCGTCTACCTGAGCGAGGGACTGAAAACGTCGTCGTCGTTGTCCTTGTCGTCGTCGTCGTCGTCATCGTCGTTGTCATCGTCGTCATCGTCATCATCCCCGGCCTCGTGGACGTTCCGGTCCTTCGTCACCACCGCGGCCGGATCGCGCGTCACGAACATCCGCGATCAGATACGTCTGCTCCGATCGATGTCCGTGGACGTGCTGATATCCACGCCCGGACGACTTGCGACGATACTCAGGACTAGGAACTCCGGCCTCGACTTGGGCGACGTTGGGGCGCTCGTGCTCGACGAGGTGGACTTTTTGATGGTCGACAAGACGTTCGGACCTCAGTTGCGTGCCGTTGGCGCGGCCGTGCGACAGGACGATGGTGGACGAGGAGGAGGAGGAGGAGGAGGAGGGGTGGTTGACGACGACCCGAAGGACGACGACGACGTTGACGTTGTTGCCGGCACTCAGTTCGTGTTCGTCACGGCCACCCTCCCCACGGACGTCCTCGACGCGATAAGGGCGGAGGTGCCGAACGTCACCGAGCTTCGCGGGCCGGGATTGCATCGGATCACGCCCGCGGTGCAGCAGACGCTTGTCGACGTTTCGGTACCCTCGACGATGAACCGCGATCAGCGTGCGTGCTTCGACCTGAAGGTGCGCGAATTGCTGAAGGCGCTCAGGGGACGCAGGTGCGACAGGACGCTCGTGTTCTGCAACACCGTCGAGACGTGCAGGGATGTCGAGAACGCGCTGAAACGGGACGACAGGGGGGGGAAGAGGAGCAGGGTGTGGGCGTACCACAACGCGCTCAGTCCGGATAATCGACTTCGGAACCTGCATGCCTTCTCGTCGAGCCCGTCGAGGGAAGAGGACAACGAGCGCGGCGGGGCGTACGCGGAGGGCGTCCTGGTGTGTACCGACCGCGCCGCGCGAGGCGTCGACTTCGAGTCCAACCCGGTGGATCACGTCGTCCTGTTTGACTTCCCGAAGGACCCCGCTGAGTACGTTCGTAGGGTGGGACGAACGGCACGAGCGGGACGGGCGGGGGCGAGCACCGTTTTCGCTTACGGATGGCAATTGCCCATCGCGCGGCAGATCATGGGATTGGGCGGGGGAGGGGACAAGGACGGCAAGGGGGGAGGAAAAAGTAAGGGCAATGCCAAGCTGGAGGGGTTTACAATGATGAAGAGCGATGATGGATGGGACAATGAAATGAATGATAAGGAAGATGAGTATAACGTGAAGGGCGGTGCGAGGAAAAGGAAGGACACAGTCGGGACAGCCGCCAGGAACGGTAGCAATAGAAGTAGGAATGGTGCAAGCGGCGGCGAGAATGAAAAGAGGAAACCAATGAGGAAGACGAGTAGGGACATAAAAGGTAAACCGTTTTGAATTCCAGGAAATGGAACGAAAAATCAAGATCACACTCGCGCGCACCACCATACGTCATAGATCCGGCCTCGGAGCGTACTAGTTGGGGAACTCTATTGCTGATATATGTGTTAAAACACAACTGTCAATGATAGAGGTTATCAATACCTCATTCATTACGGGTGTGAATATGACAACTTGATTTCTGGGACTTTGATGAAGCATATTTGCTGTTTTGAAATGCATTGATCCATATCGCACACAAAGTATCACGTGCAATTCTCTCTCCAACTGATAAAGGAAATCACTGATACTACTGCTGGGTGACTGCCATAATTCATTTTTGGTGTTTGTGAGCGAGCATTCCAAGTCTGGACTCGCGGAAAATCTGGTCCAGATTACCGCCGCCATCGCACTATGTCCCCATCACTGCCACCACTGCCGCTGACGTCATCATCATCGTTATCATTGTCATCAGCATTGTCGTCGTTGTCATGCGCTTTGGCGGCCAATCAGAGGAATTGGACAAAACCAAGCCACAGCGGCGTGTAATAACTCACTCCAATTCATAAAAGGGTCATTGACAGCATTTATTAGAAGGTTTTACGTCGCAATTTGCTTACCCGTTTGCTTTTGTCATGGGTCTCCCCTTCAAGTTGCTGGATGTCGCAGTGGTAGTAACTCTTTTTTCTTTTTTTCCCCTCTGCTTGCTCTCTGTCTGCTTGCAAATCTTGAGATTTGGTGTTGAGAAGACATCGATTTATGATGCTAAGCACATGACATTGTATTGCGAAATAATTATTAGAAAGTGAGTTTTTTCTTCACTCTCTGTGTTCTACTCTCTTCTGAGCTGGTGGTTCCGAGCATTTCACTAGTCTGCACACTCCGATTTGTCTGTCTGTTGCTTTGTGTGATCTTGCACTATTCCCCACACACTCCTGCGGTGTCTGGGAGGGAACTTCTTCTCTCTCAGACAACTTGATATGTTGGGGAGTCTCTTGGTCTTTGTCCTCCTCATAGTCTACAAAGCAATTCATTAGCTCTGCCCTCATTCTTTTGAATGCCATTCCCTGTAATGGTTTAGTTAGTACATCTGCCCACATGCTTTCTGTTGGACAGTCAATGAAACTCATTTTGCCTTGATCTATCTTATCCTTGATAAAAAAAGGCCTTAATGTGGTTTGTGTTCTTTCCACTCGAGAATTGTCCATTTTGTGCTAGTGCTATCCTGATACAAACCCCCACACTCTGCTTGATATTCTTGGCTATGTATGAAGTATAGTATCCAAAACACTTTGGGCAGTTTCAGTTGAGCTCCTCGTATTCAGCTTTACCTTGCACAAATAACTTGATGTAGCTCCTTTCCCCATTGTGAAAATTGCACCTCTGTGTCCTTTGCATCAGTCCCAATGTATGTTGTGTGCTCCGTTCACAAACCACTTGAGTACGCCCAGGCTCTCTATGCTCAAGTTCAACTTCAGATATTTAGTTCCATTGAGGTGGTATTTCAAAACTCTCTTTAACTTCCCCCCCAGTCTTCTTGTCTGGATCTGAAATCTTAACTCATGTGGCGAGAAAAGCTACTGCACAGTTTGAATATCTCTTCTGGCTCTCGTTGCCATGAATAAGAGTTTAGCGACTGTGTAATGAAAGGCTAGTGCTCTCTCTTCCTCTAAAGATTTTGCATCCTTCTCGTCTCTGACCTTGAACAAGTGGTCTGCTGCCGGCGTTGGCGATTACCTGTTGATAATCTCCGGAAATTCAGTGATCACATTCTTGAGATGAGGTATCATTGAGAATTCCATATCTACTCCTAGATACTTGTGAGTCCGTCCTGTATGCATAGTGAGCTTTGGTCCACATATTTTTGCTAAATAACAAGACAACTTCTTTGTGAGCTCAAAGTCACTTTTGCATGACAACATTAGCATTAGTTCATCCACGTGCCACATGAGGGTCATCTGCTTGCCTCATTTGGTCATCCTGTTTGCCACGCATGGGTCATATGGGTTCACTACTGTAGTTACACATACAGAACTGGTGTTCCCTTTGACTTTTGTCTACCATCACGTATTTTCTATATACCTGTGGCACTATTTGTATCATCATGTCTGCTAGATCTCCCATCAACACCATCAGTAGGTCTTCATCTATGTCGGTATTCACACACGCAGTCGGAATATCATAGCATCTGACTTTTCTGTGTTTGTGTGCTGTGATAGCTGCAGTTATGAATGTTGACTCTGTTGACACCGTTGGTGACGCTGTCTCTTCTTTGGATATATATGCCCGTTAAGGTGCTCTGTTGATGCACGTTTCTCCTTTAGAAAAATAGGGATGAAAGAGCCCGCATTCTCTCTTCATCCTGTGATATCTTGGCAGGATCAATTTCTGTCCACGTGTCCATAATGTGCAGTTGTTTCAGTTCGTCCACTGCTACAGTTGCTCCCCTTTTGCCAAAGTTGCACAAACCCAGCTTCAAACTTGCAAGTCATCCTCCAACTTTGTCAGCAAGTCCTTATCAGTGATGGCGTGTCGTCTAATGTTGTGGTCGTCCCTATCCATGTAGTGGCATGAACTTGGTTGGTAATGTCGGCATCATATAATGGACCAAAAGAAAAAGGTATTGATTTGAAAATTGTTTAGCTTGATGCCAAAGCATTTGTGAATGATTCCAAGGATGACATTAGATTAAGTGATTGGGCCTATTCCTACAATCAGGCAAATATTTGGTTCTGTGGAGATATCTCTCAGAGTTCTAAACTGTTTGATGCCATTTGTGATATCCATATGCATATTTGCAAATCACTGCAAGAAACAGGGCTCATGCATTGCAAACAAGGAATATGGTGTGTGAAAACCCTGTTGCCAACTGCTCCAAATCAAGCGATCTCACTACAGATCAATGCATCGAATCTCTTGACGGGTGTAAATTCTCTTGTGGTGCCACTTTGGAAACATGGACAGATATTGAAGGTTCTAACGTTGTTCACTTGACGAGCGGAACAAGAAATTTTGCCACCCCACCAAACATGACAGATCATCTAGGAAATTTTTTGGAGGCACAGCAGCATTTTGTTGGTGATCGTTATGATATTTGCATGAAGGGATGGCTAGCGTCTCCAGTTTCAGGTAGCTATCATTTTTGGATTTCTTTCGATGACAGTGGAGAATTTTGGATGAGCACTGATGATGATCCGGCTAATATGGTCATTGTATGTCATTGCCCATATGATTCCCAACACAATGATTTTTTCTGATCAGCAATCGGGTTGGTGGTCAGGATTTCTGTCGTATGCATATCATGAGAATCTTGTTTCCTGGTTGTATTTTCTCACAGAACAAGGCTCACTCTGTCCTTGTCCTTGTCATCCGGAGGAAATGTATTCTGATCACTTAAGACTGGTAAACCTAAAACGTGACATTGAGTGTTTTGGCGGGAGCAAAAAATAAAACCGGACAGACCG
>JALLAZ010001002.1:0-10925 GCA_036939755.1 Stephanodiscus triporus | reverse complement strand
TTTCGAAACGACACAGTACCGTAGAAAAGTGCTCCAGCTAGGATGAAAACCAGTCTGATGGGATGCAGCTATCATCGTCGGCGGAAACCATGTTGGAGGGTTTGGGAGAGGTGTTTGGGGGCTTGTATGTAGGTAGGTATCATAGCCACTACGTAGGGATCATTTCCACATTTCTTATTTTGCAAAAGGGCTGAGTTTTCAATTGACCTAAAAAATCAAACAACATCACAACCTCAACCATTTTGCACGGAGTAATATTTCATTAAGTAGACTCTGTCCACAACCCCCAGACCCCTATACCATTGGAAAGCTGAGACTTTCGGCTTTCTGTATGTGGTATTAGTTTTTGGTGTCAATATGAGTGGTTTGTTAACTAAAAGCTGTCAAACAGCCAATAAAGAGATAAGCAATCAATTTGTCCCTCCTTTGTTGCTCCAAGTATCTAACTTATCAAAATAGTTTTGTTGCAGTATTCCTACATTGATTCTCACCCTTTTGTTGCTGCTCAATGCTGTACTAGGTCCTCTAGTTCTAGTAGATCCCTACGTGGTCCCCTCTGGTGACACAGCTGGTTTGTGTTTGTGCAATCTCCTCTCACCACAAACACCAACAAGGAAGATAATGCTCTACAATCCAGGAGGTACCAACCACTTCTGCCTCGCCGAACGAATGGACAGTGCAGTTCAGCATTGTAAGAGCTATCCTGTGAGCCAGAAGCTCAAGATTCTATCTGCTGTGGACATGTTGATGAGGGCGGAGAACCTCAACCAGAACGAAGCATCTGTGGTCTTGCAAGTGTGTCCTTCTCAGTCCCAGCAGGTGTCAACAATCAAGGTGGCAGGCTCGCGCTGACTCTGACTCCCTCGAAGCTGCTGCAGAGAGTGGGCGGGAGAAACTGAAGTTGTGCAAAGGCCCAGCAGGTCTCGTTGAGGAGGACCTGGTTACTTTTGTTGTTGACGAGTACTAGAGGCTAAAGGGACTCCCTGTGTCTCGTCTTTCTCTTGTGAGAAAGGCTTGTCAGTTGAGTCCAGCATTTGCTGAAAAGAGTCTTGCTGCTCAGAAAATGGCTGTTTCTCACATTATGGCCAGAAACAACCTCATGCATCGCATGTTGCAGGAGGCCCAGGGGTATCTTGAGGTGATGATTCCCATCTTGAACGATGTGAATCGTTCACCCGATTTCACCTTAAACATGGACCAGACCCCCATGTGGCATGTCATGACGGCAAAGGGGACAATCAATATGATCGGCAGGTGCACAATCAACGTGCGCACGTCTGCCGGTGACACCAAGTGCGTCACCATCGTCGCGGTGTTGATCACAGCGTCGGGGCATCAGCTCCCCTTGATGATCATTTTCAAGGGTAAGAAGTCTATTTTTCTATCGAACAGTCTTCGACAATCACTCTAACATTTGATTGTTGCATGTTCATCGTAGGTAAGCCAAAGGGGAGGATCACAAAGAAGGAGCTTGCGACCCTCCCTGATGGCGCATTCTATCATGTAAATGAAAACGCTTGGTTCACCGAGCAGATAATGCTTGTTGATTGGGTCAAGCTCATCCTTGTGCCATGGGCTGCCATGGCGCCGCCAGAGATCGTTCCAATTCTCCTCCTTGACCAGTTCTTGGTCCACATGATGGCATTGGTCATTGATGCCATACCATCTTTATGACAACACGGGCGACATTGGCGGCACGAGCACGGTTGACAGGAGCGGCAGGCTGCTCCTCCACGATGGCTGGTGCCTGCTCCACGTCAGCGGGCGCCACCGCCATGACAACGGCAGGCAAAACAGCGGCCAAAGCCGCAATGCGCGCCTGCTCATGACAATTCACGGTCGTCGTCCTCACCGTCGCTACACCATTCGCGCCAGCCACGATGGCATAACGGACCGGGCGCTCCATCATGCACATCTGGCAGTCGCGGCGCGGCATGTCCTCGTTGGTGAACCTGCAGGCGCCACACTCCCAGGCAACCATTTCGGACGGAGCCATTGTCGGGGGGGTATTTGTTGTATGTTTTACCGTAGTAATTTTGTTAGTGAATTTTCTAGATTGGGTGCATGTACTAGTACGAACCAACATAGAGGGACCATAGGCAACCCACACATCGTTGGAATCGTCTTTTAAAGAGGAAAACGACTACTCTATGAAACAACCCATTTTCTTGCAGATTGCTTGTGCCACGTGTTGCTTGTACCGCGTGTTCTAAGGTACTCTACTTGTCTACTAGGAGTACTTTAGATACAAGTGAGTGGGGCTCGCCCAACAGGGAAAGAGAAGCCCTCATCTCCCGCCGCAATTCGTGAGTCAGACAGAGAGAGAGTCTCTACTACGTACTACGAACAACTCTTTTAACAAATCCTGGCAGGAGCGTGGTGGCGCCTCTACTACTGATAAGCTAACAATTGACGCGTTCCTTGAATTGGAGAGTATGAAAGTTACACTTGAAACTCATAGAAAATTGTGACAAAACCCAGACGACAGTTGTTATCTCAGCAGTAATAGTACTTTTCCTGGCAACTCCATCCAGCAGGCGCGCGTCGCCCCCTCTAGCGATCGTTCGTCGGACGGTATGCTCTCGTCTGCTAAATTACTTCTCATTCTAGCGGCAGCCGTTGCGGTGGGTCCGGCTGCGGCTTTCGTTCCGAGCAGCGCCGTGTCATCATCCTCCCGATCGTCCCCGCATGCAGTCGTCGGCAATGACGACGACGGAGAAGTGCGATGGGCGACGGTCGACGACGAGACTGCGAAAGGAAGGGACAAGTCGCCGATCGTCGAGATGGACAAGTTCCGCATTCCCAATCCCCTGGCGGAGCTCGCGGACATCTTCTCCAACTTCGACGACGTCGTCGACGACTTCTTCAACAAGCGAGTGAGTTGTATGCTTAGAGTATCGTATTTGGAGGTTAAAAAAATTGACATGTGTGTCAGTCGTCGCTCTAAACTTCGTCTTTTGTCTGATTCGAATCAAGATGGGCAACGGAGAAGTCTTCTACGGTAAGAGGAAGTACAAGCCTAGCGGGAGGGTTTCGTCCGAATACAACGGCGGCGGGTTCTCGGATTGGCGTAAGATCGAGGCGGCGAGGGAGTTTCGGGAGGTGAGGGCGATGATGAGAGAGAAGGCGAAGGAGGAAAAGGGTGGCGGGCAAGATCGATGAGCCGAGAACGTCGTTCCTCGAATTGATTGATGCGCGGCCGGCCCTGGCGAGTATGCTCGAGTGGGAGCAGGCGTTTCCTAAGGGCTTGATGGATGGCATGAAAACAGAAACGCACGGATCGTGCATGTACAGATTAAACAGGGTCTGAATGCTCTCTCCCATAATATCCTCTTAGCCGTCGTTTATTGTTGGCGTGGCACTGTCGGGCTGCGCGGTTTTATCATCATCCTATTGTCCAAGGCCTTGAGTCTCCGCCGCTCGCTCCTTCCCCACGTCCTCTTCCCCCTCTTCGTACGCAGCGCAACGCCGCCATCGTCGGCCCGGTATGCGCCCGCCCCAACGCTAGGATCATCCGCCGCATCCGATCCTCCCCTTCCCTCGTCAAGCTCCCTGAAGTACTCGTTCAGCATCCTGTCGATCTCCTCGTCCCTGCCCCTCCGGTACCCCTTCATGAATTCGGACAGACACGCCGTGCCCAATCTCAGCTGATCGCCGACCCACTCACGCATCTCCTCCTTCGTCGATGCGCCGGTCATTTCCTTTCCCATCCTCAATAGCTCCGGCGTCTCCCTCGTCATCGCGGAGACATTCTTCCGCACGTTGTCCGCGATCGCGCCCGCCGCCGCCTCCGCCGCCCCGTCGCGCGGTCCCTTGACGTCCTCGTCCTCGTCCGCGTCCTCCGGTACGACTCTGCCGTCGGCGTCCCTCCTCTTCTCCTTTATCAGGAATCCCTCGAACGTCCAAAGGTACGTCTCCCAGGTCCTCCTGAACACCGTCCTCCACCCGCTCAGCGTTCTTGGGTACGTCACCTTCTGTTGACTGCGGATGTACCGCTCTCTGATGGGATTACCTATGGGTATGCCGAACAACGTATTCCCATCCTCGTTCTTGAAACCCGCCAGCACGTGGTCGTCGTCGTCGTCTCTGGCATTTTTCGTCCCCTCGACGCGGCCGTCCCCGTCCCCGTCCCCGCACCCGTCCCCGTCCCCGCACCCTTCGCCTCCAACCTCCGATGCGAGGGCATCCTCCTCCCGACGACGTCGCCAGGATATCCATCTTCGTCGCGCCCGACCGCATTTCAGAGTAGTTTTTTTGCGACGTCGTCGTCGTCCTCGTTGTCGTAGGTCCGAGGCCTCGTCGTCGTCGTCGTCGTCGTCGTCGCGGGATGATTCGCGATAATCATCGCGTCGCGGGACGACGACGGCGGAATAATCCGCGAAATGTCGAAGTGCCGACGACGCGGCGCCCGCGCGTCCGTCGTCGCCTCGTGGTGGCGTCGCGGACGACGATGTCCGACACGACGGCGGCGCTGCGATGCAAGGAAGCGAGACGACGACGACGACGGCGGCAGAAGAAGAAGAAGAAGGAGAAGCCGACGGGAGATGCCGATGGAGAGCTCTGCATGCCGAATGCAATTGCCTGCACGCCATCATTATTTCTCTTCGGAGACTCTGACGACCGACCGAAGTTTTGGGAGATTTTACTTATGGGGAAATTTGTCGTTCCCGCCGAATCATCCAGCGCACAGCAACATCACACAGCAACTCACACAGCAACAAGCAACAACACACAAGCCCGCATCGATCGACGTCCGTCCCGTCCTCCAACTCCACTCCCCCCGGCCCCCCCAGCAATCGAAAACGATGGAGGGCGTGCTATCCCGGGCCATCGCCGAGCTGTCCATCCGATCCGAGGTGGAGTCGACCCTAACGTCGATGCTGCACGACGTGGAGCACGCGTGCGCACTCGAGTCGTACCTGCGCTCGTCGATCGAGCTGCGCGCGTGTCGGGAGCGGCTGGAGGGGTGTCGCGCGCGCCACGACGACGTCGTGGCCGCGTGGGACGCCGATAGGAGGGAGAGGGAGAGGCTGGGATCGGCGTTGCTGTACGACGTCGTCGGGCTGAGCGCGAGGATGATGACGATGACGATGGCGGAGGAGGAGGAGGAGAGGAGGAACGACGACGACGACGTCGGGGCGGGGACGACGGGGGGGAGGAAACCCGTCGACGCGCGCGGCGGTGGGCGGCGGCGGCGGCGGCGCGACGATGCGCGGGACGCGACGTCCGAAGACGACGAAGACGACGACGACGTCGNGGGGACGTCGGCGGTCGACGACGGGGGGGGGGGGGACGCCGATGGTCCCCCCGAGGCGAGGGCGAGGGAGGACGACGACGACGTTCCGGGCCGTGCGGAGGGGGGCGAGAGCGCGACTACGACTACGACGATGACGACGATCGACGTCGTCGTCGAGTCGAGGGCGTCGGAGGGGAAAGGCGCACCCCCCCCGACGACGTCGATCGAGGATTCGACGAGAGGAGGGGGGACGGAGGACGCGTCGAGGTACGACGACGACGACGATGACGACGACGACGACGAATCGTTCTTCGCGCCGCACGAGCTCGACGAGACGACGTTGATGAACATCTTCGCGTACGCGGATCCGATGGACGTGATGAATTTCGCTCACACGAACAAGGCGCTCCTTCGCAAGGTGAACGTAATGTTCGGGATGGGCGACGACGGCGGGGAGGGGGGAGGGGGTGGAGGCGAACGACGCGACGCCGACCGTGGACGACGACCGCGGGGTGGATCCGAGGAAGGAGGCACGACCGACCCCGCCGCCGCCGCCGTCGTCGCCGACGACTACGTCCCCCCTCGGGATGAGCAGAGTGAAGAAAAGATCCGCACGTTAGTATCGATGGGCTTCGACCCCGATCGTTCGAGGCGCGCCCTCGACGCCGCCGAGGGGGACGTCGTAAGCGCCGCGGAACTATTGCTGCTTGGCGCCGACGAGGAGCAGCAGCATCGGCCTACGTCCCACTTGCCACCGACGGCAACTGTGCCCACTTCTACTTCCTCGTCTACTCCGCAGAATGCGTCACACTCGGCGTCGTTTAACGAAGCGGAAACAAAAAAAACGGCATCAAACACTACGGCAGCAAAATCATCACAGAAGCTTTTTGGCACGCCTGGTCCCACGCAGCACAGGAGACAAGGTTCGAGCACTTCCGTGGGAAGTGGGGGGAACCCGTTTTCTCAAGTCTCGTCGTGGTTCGGTGGTGCGGGCGCCGAGGCTTCCTCGGTGTCATCGGCGCCAATAGCTTCGAGTATTGCGCCGTCCTCAAACACGTCATCGGCCCCACCCGACGCCGGTTCTGAAATCAAGCTCAACGCCGCGATGGCGAACAGCATGGCCTCCAAGCTTACGCCGGCCGAGCTCTCCATCATTCTCCGGATGCGCGAGAAGCTTCAAAAATGCGAGGCAGATGCAATCAAGTGGCGAGTCGAGAAGGAGGATGCCGAGGCCAACCTCGCCAGCGTCGAGGCCGTTAAAGAATTTTTGGTGACGAGGGTGCGCGATACCGAGCGGGTGGTGCAAGCGCAAAAGGAGGAGATGAGGGAGGTGCAGAAGAAAAGTTTGGAAGATCAAGAGGTTATTGTATTCTTGGACGAGAGGGTGAAAGAATTGGAGAGGGTGGTCGAGGAGTTGAAATCGAAAGAGGCGACGATAAAGAAGGAGACATCGGATATTGTGACCAAGAATGAGAAGAAGTCGCGTGTGCTGTCGGATATGTTGAGATTCGAACGTGAGCAAATAGCGGCTAATGAGAAGGAGTGGAAGACTGCCAAGAAATTGTTGGTGAAGGAGGTTAGGAGTTGTAGAGCCCGCATAGTGGCCCTGGAGGCAGAGATCGAAGGCTGTTCACAGCAAAACGCACAGTTGAAACGTGGGCTTTTGGCACTACAATCGTCAGGGCCAACGTCGCCAGGGAGGACAAGCCTTAAAAGTAGTAAATCATATCACTAAAGACCTTAATGCTCCTCATAATGTTTGTTTTCATACCTAGCCAAAGCATCACTGACGAGCATTACAAAAACAATAAAGGAAGAGGCAAGAAGCACTCCGCAGAGTCACGTGCCAAAATGAGCGAGGCGAAGCAGGCAAGAGATCTAATAAGACTCGGATAGAGCAACTGAAAAAAATAATTGCAAACGGTAGTAAAGACCGGCTATTAGAGTAGTTCCTAAAACAAAATATGGTTAAGGCTTGAGTTGAAGTCTCCTATGGACACACTACTTCGCTGCTGCAATCCGCGGTGGGGAAGTTATACGTAGGATTCGTCTCCACCGCAATTTACACTGGCCATCGACAGTATTCTTTTTTTCTGCTTCTGCAACGGATGCAAAACTATCGCCAAGAAGAGTAAGGCGCAAGAGTGAGAATGCAAAAAGTAAAGACGAAGTAGTTAGCATGAGTGCCGATAAAATGAGAAGATGAATTACCTATTGAACACCTGCTCAAGCGAAGTTTGGGAGACCCCGTACTCCTCAATCTTGAGCTCATCTTTGTGTTCTTCAATGTTGGCAAAGACAGAAGAGACGGTTACACCCTTTGATGATATTTCAAATCGAAGTTTCACACCCTGACGTTCTCGTAGAATGGTCGAATTGTACGAGCCCTCGAAATAATCAACAAGTGCCTTCACGCGAAGCTCTTCTGTACAAAAACCAACGAACTCGGCAACGCAGACACCCATCGGTGAGCTGGCAATCTTGAAGATTTGGTATCCATTTGGATTGTCCGGATGGATCATCTTGGATAAATAATCATCTCCGGTGAGCTTGTTGCACATTGTCTTCACTTGATCGAGGTTGAGGCTGGTATCGGCTGCCAATTTGTGTAAATCGACCGCTTCGGGATCTATACCGAACGCATTATTGTTTCCTAGGATTAGCCGTGTAACTTTGAGCACGTCAATGTCTTGATCCAATGGATGCTTCACCTTCATTTCAATTTGATAGCCCCCGCCGAAGCGGGACTTCAGGTGCTGTGCCGAACCAAGACAACGAAGCTTTCCACCTGCCATAATCCCGATTCGAGGGCATAACGCTTCACACTCTTCCATGGAATGAGTTGTCAATATCACTGAGGTCCTTTGACTTTCTGACGCATCACGTCTGCCTTGAACCATTGTCGAAATAACTTTCCATAGATCACGCCTTGCAACTGGATCCATACCGGTTGATGGCTCGTCCAAAAACACAATCCGTGGAGCACCGATTGTCGCAATTGCAACTGATAATTTCCTCTTCATTCCTCCACTATAGCCGGAAGATAATCGGTTGCCGTCGAACTCGCTCAAACCGACTTCATTCAGTTTGGCCGCAACCACTTCTTTCAGCAGGTCACGCCTTACACCTTTGATGACAGCATACAACTCAACATGCTCCGCCCCTGTCATGTTAGCAAAATGTGCATCGAATTGGGGGCAATACCCAATAGTGCGCCGAGTCTGATCAGGCTCATTGGTAACACTGAATCCGTCCAAAACTGCATCACCGCTGCTAGGCGGAAACTCGGCAGTCAACATTGCCATGCAAGTTGTCTTGCCTGCGCCGTTTATCCCGAGTAGACCGAAGCATTGCCCCGCAGGAATTCCCAGTGACATGAAATCAACAGCTTGCTTTCCATTTGGATACTGTTTTGATAGAGCATTCAAGACGATGAGGTCTTCGTTAGCATTTCCACTTCGAACTCGATCGTTTTCAAAGATCACATCCTCATCATCTTTTAAGGAATGAACATTTGTGACGGCATCAGACTGATCAAAAAAAAGCCATCGACAAGTCAGACAATCGGTCAACTTTTTCAGTAGAATTGAGGTGCTTGGCTTAGTTGAAAGGATATCAATCCAGATAGTCAACATGACGAAAAAAATACTTTCGATTCCAAGAAAAATAACTTCGTAAAGAGCTATTGCGGGAGACCACGTGTCGAGAGTTTTCTCTTCGATCAACTCAAAGAAATTGGCGTTGATACTGAAATTTGGTTAGACAAAGGCGAAGAAAAGATGTTACATACAAGAGAAATGGAACCCTCACGTGTACAGCAGTCCTTTCCCAAGACAAAAGGATGGGATTAGTCGGAGAAGCCACTCGAGGATTATCGCTGCATTTTTCAAGTTTGGCTTTGGATTGGTGAGATCGGCCGCAATCACCCTTAGAATGAAACAAACTAGAGGTCCCGCCATCCCGATGAAAAAATTGAAGACGATGACAAAAAGGTTGGCCATTGATGGAGATTTGAAGAAGAAGCAGACTATGTACGTAAACCCGGCCGCCGCAGGCCCAAAGAGAATTAGTAAAGAAGTGGTTGTACTCGCAGCTTGGCGATCACTCGTGATAAATGATTCTGCCAGGAGTGGAGGCAGATGGGCAAATAGTGAGTCAAAGAACGGAGAGCCAGCACTGCCAGACACCTAGAAATCTTCAATACTCACGGATATCAAGACGATACATCAAGATTATCACCGTCCATAGCGGAATCTGGTAGTTCACTATATCCCAAAGGAATGTCGATAACCAGTACGAGGACGGTTTCACGCCAGAGACGGTTTGTAAATGGCGGGCTTTTCGTTCTCTTTCGTCGACAATAAAAGTGGCAAAAGATCCCGCAATAAAAGGAAATGACAACACCAGCAAAAACCACGCTACGAACGAATTCGAAGCCAGAGTGTACTGTTTCTCGGCTGAGGTTATCGGAAGAGGCCAAACAGACACTGAAATCTTGTAGTCCGTACTGTTGGTATATTTTCGCAGTAATGCTTCATCGGCAGTGGCTTGGTAAAGCAAAGAGCTGTGGAGGGATGTGAAATTGTAGCTATGCAAGAAGGGGGGCAGGTTAAGCTGTGACATCCTCATTCGGGAGATGCAACAAGAGAAGAAAGGCAAAATTCAGTCTCACTTTACGATGTAACCGATGCCTCCAAAGTTGGCGCATTGCTCCGCCGACCTGTAGGTGCCCGCGTTTCCACGGCAACCATCTACCACAATATCATCAAATTTACTGCCATTAGATGTGATACTACCCTCATCATGAGTGAAGAAAATCCCGCCATACAAAGAAGCACCAAAGTCGTCCGTCATATTGTGAATGCTCTTGGAAGTGCTGGGGATGTCAGACAAATCAGTTCCAACACCAAATGCGCCCCACTGGTTTATCTGGTTGATAATACTGGGAGAGTCTCTGATTGCACATGTGTTGATAATTTTGGTGCCATTCTTGACTGCACTGCCCACGCGCGCGTTAGCTCCGCAAAAGTAGTACAATTCAGATGTCACATCTGACACATTTGTTGTACTGCCTCCATAGACACATTTGCCGGGTTGGCACTCATACTCGCCTGAGTAAAATCATTGCCAACATGGGGGGTGGTGAGAGGAGAGAGCTGCTTGTAGATTAATGAATGGACATCACTGGATACTCACCCGGTTTGTTGAATGGTATGGGGTTTCGCTCAAAAACGATTCCTACATTATTTTGATCTAGGGACAGAGTTAACGAAGGGAAGTTGGGGCTACGCCTGCCAGTAAAGTTCACAACAAGGAAACCCAAGAGTGGAATTATAGTAGGGAGAATTGTCGAGCAGCACCTGTGTTGGAATGCAACATCACAGCACAATGGTTGAATGACAGGTTGTGATGGAAGAAGGATTACGCCAATACCAAAAGCAATGCTTACCAAGCTTTCTTGTCACGTTTGAAGTTCTTCACTCGCTTTGCGAATAATGCCTGGACATGACGATTGAAACGGCTGCATTCCCCAACTTTTCTCAAGGTGTTATTCAGAAGATTGTGGGGAGATGAGGTGGCCACTACCTCACTGACTTCTTTGTTCATAGACACTGTGTCTTTTCCCTCAGAAGATGGATGTGAACCTAATTCGCCACGAGCGACCAATAGAAACACCTCGTCAAGTGTT
>JALLAZ010001001.1:0-10812 GCA_036939755.1 Stephanodiscus triporus | reverse complement strand
TTATGACGCGGCTTTAACACAGCTGAGGTCGTGGGTTCGATTCCCATTCCTTGTACTTTTGGCTATATTATTTGTGGCTTACCAACTACTCTAAGCTTCAATTCCCATTCCTCTTGTATTTTGCCTGTTTTTGTGGCGATTAACAAATAAGCTTGAGACTCTCTTGAAGATAGATTGGCCAACATACATCGTGGTACACATTTTTCAAAGCTTCATTCCAGCTTGCACAACTCCTCAAATAAAATCAATGTCCTATCAGTTGGCCCTTTAATTCGCCACAAACAATATCCACTGTCCCCTCATTTTTGCGGGCCCCTCCTTTTTAAATATGCATGGCGTGGAATCTACATTCTACATGGTGTGTAAAAACTGGGAGCATGCTAAAAGGGGATGGAGGGAAGAGGGAGGGGAAGTTAGGGCATCAATTGATAGGGCATCATCAGTAGTATATGTAAATGCATTTTCACTCGATAGAAATACTAGAAGGATATCAAAATGTTGCTGATCTCTTTGGCTCCAGTCATGGCATCTTCAATTTTCCTACTATGCAGCTTCCTCTCTTGTTGCATCATTGAGGTTGAGCTGAGTAGGAGAGGGTCCATTTCTGTTTCAGGAAGTTATGAAATGTACTATACGTGTCTTCACTAGTTGTTTTACACCATACATTACTACCGTATAAGCCGGGACATAAGAAACAGCTAAAGCTAAACACCCAAGTGCGAAGGTCTAAAACTCCCTTTTTCAGCTTGCCGGGTCAGATGTCAGGAATGTATTGAAATCTACGTAGGAATAAAAAAATATTTTCGCAGGAAATACATACTATTCGTACAATACAGGGGCTGACTTCTTGAGCTGCACCCGAGGAGTCCAATGGCAACAACAACCATCACAACCATGGTCGTCGTCAGCGGAAATGTGCCCCTAGAGACCCACAAGACGAGGCCTTTCATCCTGATCCAATGTGTCGGATCAATAGGAGACGATATCCCGAGCAAGCAGATATGCTTGTTGGGGGAGGGTTATAGGGTTTATGGCCCTCAAAATACTCTGATGCTGTGGCGGCGCATCATCGCTGGAACAGGGGAGCATTTTGAGGGCCATACACCCTACCAACTCCCACGAAAAGCATACCCGCTTGCTCAGGGGGTTGTCCTCCATCGATCCGATTGCGCCTTGTGTGGGTCTTTAGGGCACCATATTTGGCGGCGGCGGCCATGTTCAGGTTGGTTGTGGCCCCGACTGCTGTTGACTATTTTTCCCCCGGGGGGGATCCCAACAAATCGGGGATCGCCTGATAGCTTTTTCTGAGGACAATCATTTTCTTCTTGTTTGGGATGTTAGTTCTGTAGTAATTAAGGAGAAACGGTGAATTTAGTTCCTAATTTGTACCTAGGATTGCTAATTAACTTAGATTTTTGTCTTATTTAGTGAGTGTTTCTTATGCCCCGGTGTTTCTTATGCCTCAGCTTGTACGGTAGATAAACATAGTATTTTGGTAGTAACCCCCCCCCCCACACACACACAGGGTATCACGTGCACAAACACTGGCTCACCCAGGCCCAGACCCAATGGCAGCATCTAGTGGCTTCTAGTGTTTTGAAAATAAAAAGCCCTGACCATGCTCCTCCATCAGGCAATCTTCACCTCCTCCGCATTGCAACCACACATCCACATGGTTGGCCACACCGCTCCTTGGCTTTGAGGAAGTGGTTCCTTATGTATTAAAGCCCGTAAGAAGTTTGAGCAATTCCAAGGGAAAATACCTGCCAGAGAATGCAGACATGCCAAACTAAGGAGACCGTATGCATTTGTATGCCAAACTTGTCTGACATCTTGCAACATAATGTATTACTGTAGTTGTGTGTGGCTGCCTTTTCATGAACACTACGGCATATGCTTGCTCTAAATAAGGCACACACCTGAACCAGGACTGCAGAGAACTGGTCTCTCTACTTACCTCTATTCTTACCGAAGCAAAAGTCAGGTAACCTTTCTTATGCTAGGTTTTGTCATGTTAAATAATGTGATGAATTAAGTTTTCCTGGGAAGATTGATCAGTTGCATTGCTATCGTACTTTCTAATTTGATGTTTTTGATTTCATGGAATAGTTTGGTTGCACCGCCTACAATCTATTTCTTAATTCATTCTGCTAAAATAATGATATCATGTGTCATACATTTCATCATCAATCCAGGGCGAATCGACTTCTTACTTTCAACATTCATTAAAATCCGAGTTCCGCCAGCCATCTTTTAACCTGCCGCGCGTAATCTCCATTCACTTCAATAGCTCCGCCGGTACGAATGCGAATTGGATTCTCCGCATTCACCCCCCTCCCCGCCTCTCCCCCCCCATGCTTGCCGGTCGACGCCGACGTCAGAATGCCTTTTTTCCCCAGGGGCAACCTCAACACCGCGCGTAGTTCCTTGATGAATGAAGGGATATCTCCTGCAACATTACGTATGATCGTGGTGTGTTTGGTGCCATGGATTCTGTATTTTAACATGATTTTTGCGTGTAGAGCGTTTGAGACGATGTTAGATAGGATTAAGAATTGTGGTAGCGGTACAATTTCGGAAATCGAAAAGCGAAATTCAACTCACCGCACATCTCTATACACGGGAAGGAATCCCACCGCCCCAAAGGGTTTTCTCCCCGTCCTCGTGACCCGGAACGGATACTCCGGAATCTGCACCTCCGACGGATTGGGAGGGGCCGACCATCCGTTGCCGAGGAACGTGGGTTGAAATATGGGGGGGTAGGTGGGATGTTCAGGGATGTTCTGCGGCGCGCTGGGAAACTTCCCCTCCTTCTTGAGGAGTCTCAATCGGGCGGGATTGTTCTTGAATAAACGCTTGACTTGGGTGGCGGAGTGTTTTGATCGGGAGCCGGCGTTTATGGATGGGTTCGATAGGCGAACCGTCGGAGCAGCTGATGCGACGGACCTGAGTATATTCGGGAGTGGGCGCAGGAGGTGGTACATTTCGACTGCGCGAATGGTTCGACTGGTAGGAGTAAAAGTCAATTAAGTTTCAGTTTGCTTGTCGACTTCGTCCTCAGGGACGAGGAGCGTCTATCCTCTCTACTCACGTATTCTCTCTCTAGCCAGAATCAGGTGTGGGATTTGGTGGGGCGAAGCGAGGCGCAGAGGAGCATGGCCAGGCAGGCTCATACCCACGTGGTCTGTCCATCGTACTACGAGACTTGCTCAACTTTCAACTTTCACTTCTCTCAACTCATCGCGAAGAATCTATTTTGTTCCACGCATACGTTCCGAGGACGCTCGCTGTCGACGGACGCGATTCGTTCGTCACGCCTCCTCATACGTCGTGGCGCCGATCAATCGCTCTGAGCCTGAGAATTGCGATTGTGGCCTGCCGACCCTGGATGAACAAATAGACCCTAAGAACAATATGCAAAACGCAACGAATCCATTTGACGATGATGTGAACGAGACTGCCATCGACCGCAGCTGGGAAGGATGCCAAGGAATGACGCCAGAATCATTTCCAGCGTCGTTGTCGTCTTGGATGACAGCTGACGTTTCGCCACCCTCGCAACATCCCCCCGGAGAAGAAGTTAATGACGACGAGACTTTGTATCATGACTGCCTGTCTGATGCCATGACTGACCTGTCTTCGTCATCGTCCGTGGACGACGAAACGACGAGTCTGCTCGCCAGAACCGCGCAGCATCACGACATGAACATAACGCCACAATCGCGTTCGCATATACTGCAGACTTCCAAGTTCTACAATGCGACATCTACCACTCCAATCCGCCGCAATACCTCAGTACAAAACGGTATTGTGAGTCCATTGGCCCAGGCATTGGCCACATGGCTTGCGCCGTATGCGGATTCAGCAAAGCGCGCTGGACGGACAATTATGTATTTCTCAGAGGGTACTACCGCAGATGAGGGAACAAAATCTTTTGCGGGTGGATATTCCGATCGGCTTCTGACAAATGACGAGCATGATGGGAATTCAGCAGGAGAGACGCCGCATGCACTTCGTTTCCATTCAGATTTCAAGGATGCAGGAATCACTACAGAATGCAGGAGAAATGTGGGTCCCCTCAGCCGAGTGCGTTCGTCACCAGCTTTGATGACAACTCTGGCAGACGAAAGACACTCCACGATAAGGAGTCACTACACCGCGATAGTTTTGAAAGACATTGATGTCCAAGGTGAAAACAACGACTTCGAAGATGGTACAGTCATACACCCATGGACGAAGCTCATTTTTCTTGAGGAGCTGGGGACCGCCTGGTCTTGGTTCGTCCTCCTACTTCCATACGTATTCTTGATTTTTGCCGTCTATTTGGACGGGAATACAAGGCTAAGAAATACCGTAGTTGGACCACTCCATGGAAAGGGGGACTGCGCCGAGATAGCTGGAGGATTCGTGCCAACCCCATTCGATGAATCGGTGAAGGGATATTTCCCTGTGCCTTTCCGCTTCTCAGATGACAGAAACCTTCAAGGCTCATGTACGTATCCATTCGAATTGCGCGAAGGAGTTGGCCTTCTTTTTGACGGACAATATGGATCGAATTTGACACTGTCACGAATTGCCTCAGAGAGAACTACAATAATAACGCCACGCTATCGCTACCTCATGTCTCACGGGTACGCCTTCACATCGGGAGTAATATCGAATGTGCCTCCTACGTCTCAATCTTTGAGCGGCACTCTTAATGTCAACAATCTGTCAAGCGGTGCAGTTGCATTGGTCGCAAGGGGGTCTGTGCTTGTATCTGTAATTGTTTTTCAGCGTCCGAGTCCAGATGACGATGTAGCAACAAACAAGACCGTGGAATACGGCTCTTGGTCGCCAGTACTGATTTCACCTTCGAAGAGATTGGAAATGATCTGTAACTTGAACAGTAACCATAACGAGACAGGAAACAATACACGAACTTGGAATTGCACCAGTGGTCACATCATCGAAGCATTCTTTTCGCTACCTAATACTGCAGTTCTCATGGGTGGAGACTTGAGAGTTGAAGTTCTGGTATCCTACCAAAAGACGAAAAGCAATGCGCCGATAGAAAACCTCTGGTTCAATGAACGAGTTGGTGTTATTGGCAGAGACGATGATTACGTCGTGCATGATTTCTATGGCAACTCCGATCTTTCAGAGGCGGAATTCGTTTTGTCCTCTGCGGATGTATCTCACCCGCAAGAGTTGCTAGCGGAGCTATCAACAAAGTCTGTGTATAAGATTGAGCACGAAAGCATTGCATACAACAATGTCGTAGAAGCAACACGAATGGTTTTATTGGCTGTAACTGTAACGTTTAGTTGTTATTGGATGTGGAGCATGGGGGTCATTAATGAAGACTCTGGCGCTGGCAATGCGGATGGACTTTTGTTTTGCAGCTGGAGGAGGAAGAAAAATAAGCAATCTTACCTTTTTTGGTGGCAAGACCCATGGATATCCTTTCCTGAAAGACGTTACCTTTTACTGCTTCTATTTTGCTTGGTTATGCTTCAAAATCCGCTACTTGCAACGGCATGGTTCAACCCATTTCTCTACAAACTGCCTGAGTTTCGATTTCTTGCAGATTCACTTTCGTCGATAAGTGTACACGGAATTTTGTTTCTCTGGCTCTGTCTTGTTCATGGTTTGAGATATCAGTAAGCCACAATGATCACATTGCATTCTTTACTTCTACTAATTCATCATCTCATCGACAAATTCACATGTTGTAGTACTGCAGACATTGCGAGACGCCGATTTGATCAACATCGTCGTGTTGTGGAGCTTCTTAAGGCAACGAGGCACATATCTCCAACCGATGATATTGATGATGATGAATGGGGCCAAGTCAAACATTATTACCAACAGTATGGTGATGTCGACGGTGGTGGCACTTCCTATTCCATGGCGTTAAGGATGAAGCACGATTTCTACTCTGACTCAATTCTTGAGTTCATCATACCAAAAATCACCCTTCTCGTTCTTGGGATAGTAGCGTCTGTAACAGCGGCTGCATCAAGATTTCCCATGTCAGAAAGCAGTTCGATGTCAGAGAGAGAAGAGCTCAACCCTGACCGTTTAGGTAGTGCCAGCAAGATCTATGTCATTAGCTCCATCGCGCAGATTATCGTGCAGATAATTGTGTGTCTTTTTATTTGCTACACGAGCTTCGTTACTGGTGAACGCCTGAAGAGAGAGCCATTTCTCAGCACAAGACCCGCCCAGCTCGCTTTCCGTGTGAGTGTCTTTTACTTTGAATCACCATTCCTATATTCATCGTCTTCTTGCCTCTCACTAGACTCTCTTAATGCGTCGGTGTACATACTAAATCATCGTTCAACGGTTGCGGAACATGAAACAATGTTTGCTAGGTTCTGTCTGGCATCCTGTTGCTTGGATTGGGTTTCATTCTTGCATTATTTTATCATTCTATGAATCTAATTGGAATCTGGAATTCGAAGTCTGACGATGCTGCATCTGGAGATGAACTCTCGTATGACACATCTCTTCGAGGGAATGATGAATCCTTTGATTCAAAGGCTGAACTACTGCTGAACCTAATAATTCATGCAACAGCTGTTATTCCCTATGTTGGCACTGCTTCCAACTTCGGCCCTGGGAAAATCTTGTACGCAACTGCATGCTCTTTGGTTGTTGCTTATTTGTTTTTGCCGTCGTCTTGTTTTTATCCGTCAAACAAAGAGTTACGATCGTCAGAAGATATTTCTATTGGGCCTAATCAATACTCCAAGCAGACCATGCTCTCAGATTTGGACAAGAGATATCAGGGAAAGGACAAACGCTTTGTGGTGACACTAGCTCGCAACACACACACATGGAGAATTTTCCCCCTTCCAACAAGAAGTCATGTTTACTTGTCTCAGCATACTCTCAAAGAAACGTTGAACATTGTAGGAACTTTTCAGTTACAGGTCGATGGCCGGTACTTCAATATGCACAAGAGCAAATATGGCCAAGGAGCGATATACAAAGGAAGATACTCGCCCGTGTTTTGCGTCGAACTAGCGTGCTGGCTCCTTGAAGCGTCTTGGCAATCATACTATTCACCTTCAGAATATTCATTGAATCATTGGGCACCGGGCAGGATGCGGCTGGATTCTATTGGCCTGAAGCTTGAGCATGTCATACATGATAGCGAGACAGACACCCACGGTTTTGTTGCGAGTAATATCTCAGAGCAAGTAGAGGGAGAAGAAGACAGCATAATTGTTGTCGCTTTCAGGGGGTCGGCATCATTTTCCAACATACAAACCGACTTTTCGTTTCGTCAGGTGAGGATTTTATTATTAGGTGATCCATCATACAGGCTGATCGAAAGAGTTTTACCTTATGCTTAATTCTTTGATAAAATAGGTACCGTTGCCCGAACCAATTATGAGCGACATCCCAGCCTTTAACATTCTCCCGGGAAAGCCAGTTGCTGTTGATGAAACCTTATGGGACAAAAGTGAATTTTCCTCGTCATCGATAATGCAAGAGATGCTACGCATACCATCAGGCAAATACACATCCTTGCCACATATTGTGGGAGATAACTCTGCAGTTGAAGATCTTGATCAATCCCTTTTCATACCAGCTGTGTCTAAAGGCGCGAAGGCAATTATTCGAGCAACGCCACTGGCCAGGCAAGCTTTGCCTTGCGTCCACGAGGGATTCCTACGGAACTACTCGAAGGTTAGGCATGAAGTCATCTCGGCAATTTTGACTGTGTTCAAACGCCAATTAGAAAAATCGGTTGAACGGAGCCGGCAACATAAAGGATGCCCCAGCGGCCTCGATGCACAACCTCTGACACTTCCTAAGCTCTATATCACCGGGCATTCTATGGGAGGAGCACTCGCTCAGCTTTTGGCACTTGACCTTGCCAGCAATTGTGAAATTTTGCTCAGCAGTGGTGGCCCTTTTAAGCGGAGCCTATCATATAATGATCATGACGCAGATGACATTTTTTGGCTTGGACAGAAGTTCACACATGAAAGCACCAATAAGATACGTCTTCGTCCGCCAATTTCTGTGTACACTTATGGTCAACCTCGCGTTGGAAATTTTGCATTTAAGACTTTATACAAGAAGAGAGTACCTCACACATTCCGCGTCTCAACAGAGGGCGATGCTGTCACTGCTATGGTAACATTTGGGGCGGGCTGTGAAGGTACCTATAGACACGCGGGTATGGAGGTTCTTTTGGAAGACGGATGCACGGGTAACATTCTGGTCGGACCAACAGTGGTTGAGACACTCCTTCGCTTCACAAAAGTCCGTACATCCATGTCAGCACACTCCTTGGAAAGATATCGCGAGTCACTCGAGCGCGCTCTGGGACCTGAAGAGTTGAAAGAATATTATTGTGGACATGGAGGAAAGGTTCGATATGACCATTGTGGTTCCCTTCCGTCTTGGGTGACAACCCGGTAACATTGATTTGGTGCGTAAGGGTTGGTAAGGAGCTCAATCATTGCGTAGCATATGCGGAGCGAAATCGTCCGCACCGTTTCTGCTCGAAGCAGTGGTGAACGGTTGAACGATCGGGGTGCGACTCTCACAGGAACCAACACTGGATGCATTGGTGAATGGGCGGAGCGTCGCGTGCAGATGACGCTCGGGGGTCAAAAGACGGCGAAGTCTGATGGCGAGGAATCTGATGACGAGGATTCCGGTGGCGAGTGCTTCGAGTGCCTCGATGGTCAATCCATTGTTGATGATGAAGATTCTCCTTTCTCCGATGAGGTCACCGACGAGTATTACATTACTGAGCCTTTTGATGATGCATACAAAAAGAAGGCGAAGAAGATTTTGAACAACACGACTGGAAAGCTACGACGACAAGGTATTGCAAATGACAGCGACGACGACGACGACGACGACGACGTGGTACGACCATGATTTTTGGCCAAAAATCATCAATTAATATAATACGTCTTTTAAACTTTTTATTGCGCAAGGAAAGTATTGCATTTGTCTTGGTTCAATATCTTGAAAGCTTACAGAGATGCCGGCAAAACCTTTTTGATAATGGTTGAATACAATTTTTGCCCCAAAATCACGGTAGAAGTTGGCTTAACCAACAATCAGCCAATACTCATCTGATATTCAAGATACAATCTTACCAGACTGCTCAAAATGACCATGATGAAATTTTTGTTGTCACTGACTATGGTAGAAACCTTATTTGCCTGGTTGTCGGTTACATGCACACTAAAACAGCTTATCCCCTATGAAAATATTTCGCAGAGTCTGAGCTTTGGACTTTTTCAGTTACCTGGGAAAATTGAATATTTCTAGATGGTGATGCCAACTATGATGTTGTTCAATATTGTTGAGTTCCTATCAACATCAACTATCAAGAATGGTGACTACGGTATGTCTCTTGCATGAGCTGTACAATTGTAGAATGTTATGTGTAAGTCATTCGCCTTGGATAACTTTGCATACCTTTCTGATATCTTGGGCATTACAACATGAAACCTAGGCGGAGGCAAAAAATAAAGCAAAAAGTTAAGGATGAAAAGTGGGGAACAAAAGATGAAGGACTTTACTTCATGTATTTAACTCACAGCAAGGACTCTCAATAAAGGTGGGTGGGTGACTAATAAGCGCCTAGCAAAACAGAACGTAAACATGATGGGCGAGAATTAGGCATTGGCTTGAGAATCGTAAAGAAAACATTAAAGACTATGCAACATCTCTGATATTAGGGACACATCGAAGAGGGCCATGGACATCCACAAAGAGATTTCATCTAATACGTTGAATTTTCTTTCGAGACAGATTAAGATAGGGCATTGAAAGTTATGCCACTGACGTAAGAGAGGGTAGCCCGGACCATAGCTGTAGGACACAGAGAGCGAGCCAAAGCCGACGCATCACCTTCGTCCGATTTCCATTCCCAGAAAAACACAATCCAAAGAACGTTGAGCGATCACTTCTTCTTGTCCTCATCATCCCTAACATCCGCATAAATGATGGGATCCGACCTGGTCAATTGCTCGGCATAAGTCTCAGCAATCTCCCTCGGGTACTTGCCCATGAAAGCCTCGCCCGTCTGATACGCCGACTTGAAAAGCCTCGCGGCATCATCCTCGGAACAGTCCTCGATTATCTCGAACACCCGATTTACCACATGTTCCTGTTCGTAGCTTTCATCTCCGATCAGGTAAAGGCGGTACATGGGAGCGTCCTCAAAATCTTCCTCATTCCGCAGATCGGGTTCGCTTGGCTTAGCCTTTTGTTTCTGCTCATTCTTCTGTTTTTGCTTTTGGACCGTTGTGGTAACTTGCTTGGTCTTCGGCGTTGCAATGGCCGATCCGCCGCCCTTGTCGGATTGGTAGAGGGGTGAGAGTGGTTGGCCAGTCCTTCGCTGGTGGATGGGTGTGATTGTAAAGGCGTTCGCGGTGGCAGCGATGACTAGGGTGCATAGAAATGTCTGAAGCGGAGTCATGATGAACGTCCTTTCGAAGAATTCTTATTCCCTGTCGCCACTTCTTCTTGTGAGTGAAGTGTGAAGTCAGATATTTTGGGGCACGTGGAACAGCAAAGTACGTAGGTTCCACGGGTAACTGAGTTGAGTAGACTTAAGCTACCAAAAATAGCCATACAATTAGTGTTGTATCTCCTTGTTGGTCAGGGTCGATATCGCCCATAAGTTTAGTTTATTTTAAATAATAATAACCCCATCATATCGACCCCCCCCGGTCAATTCTGACATCACCATCGTTTCCCCCGCCCCCGATTTAGTCTGTAGAGATACTTTCTTGGTGGGTGTACCATAATTTTTTGCGGAGTTATTGCGTCCGACAGCACGACCAT
>JALLAZ010001000.1:0-10969 GCA_036939755.1 Stephanodiscus triporus | reverse complement strand
ATGACGATGACGATGACGATGACGATGACGATGACGATGACGATGACGATGACGAAGAAGAAAATACAACAATCAACTACACAGGAGATTAGGGATGAAAGGGGTAGTGGGGGCAGCGGCAACATGCCACGACAACAGTGGTGATGGCTGATAAGAGGTAGTTAAGTAGGCTGTGGAAGACAAGAGGCGAGAGTGGAAGCAGATGAGGAGACGGGATGGCAAGGATGGGTACGGCAGGCGACAGGCGGATTCAATGATGGATTATTAAGATACTAGCAATGATGCATTTTATAAGTCATAGTTTAAAACACTCTGCAATGCCATGGTGGTGGTCATCCCCTCTCTTGTGCCCAGGCTAATTTTCAACATCCTCCTCCCAGTCACCCATTGTGATTGTCGTCAGTGTCGTCAGTCGTCATCAATATCGCCTGCCACACGTCTTCATCACCCCCCTGCATTCGAGCTACAAGGATGCCCACCCCGGTCGGAGGACGAGTACATGCCTCATCATTGTTGTCAACAACGAAGGCGGCCCCATGATGGCAGAGGTGGCAACAGAGGCGCACGACGAGTAGAACCCGGTCTGACTGTTGAGACAGAGACAGATGCCGACTCGCCGTTGTCGCCGCATCCGCCCCAACCGTCATTCATCGCCCCCCCCTCCACGCCCCCCTCCCCTCTGCCTTCCGCCCTTCTTGATTGTTGTGTCTCTGCTGATTTTATGCCTTCATTTCCATTTTCACCCCCCCCCCTCCGTCAATATCCACTAAAACGTGCACATCATTTAAGGGACATTTTGATGCTGATGGTGGTAGTATTTACCATTCGCCCATCCTATGGATTGTGACCAATCCAAGCGCATGTGGCATCTTCCATGGTGTGTAGATGACATCTGAGCGCTTGGTTGGGGCGTCCTCACTCCACAGGCGACGGTAGGAGCCAAAGCTGCCGACCATGGTGGCCGGAAGGTCGGTTTTAGTCCTGTAACAATGATGAATTTTCATGGGATTTTTTTGCGTTGAAATTCAGTACAAGTCTACGTACGTCGAAAAAAATCAGATGGGCTCGGATTAGAGTTCTGTAGAGTAACAACTCTACTTACGAATGTCCAACCGTACATATTCCTATGTACTACTCTACTCATAAAAAGATTTTGAGGACAGGGCGCGCGCTGATCGTCACGTCATGTCAGTTCAACGCGGAAGAGGATTACAATATGTGGAACAATAAATCTGATTGCTTCGTGGAATTTTGAGAGGCTCTACCACGACCATACGTTAAAAAGAAATTCATTTCTTCTTTCTCTACAATCTTTGCTCAATAACCAGCCCATTCGGAAGTTTTTTCTCTGTCTTATCATTCGTGTTCGTTTGGTGTCGCTGATATTGATCGGCCGAGCTTCTGCGTGTTGTCTGCACGGCTTCTCCACAAAACGGAGACGTTCGGCATAAATCGGCTCCATTCCAAAATAATACAACAATGAACGACCAAAACGAAACCACCACCTCCACCCCATCGGAGCCTAAGCTGTGTAAAGCTGGCTGCGGCTTCTTCGTAAGTTCGTGCAAAGGTTGGCGTTGTCTTTGCGTCAGATGACGGCTGATGTGGCGAATGATGGCCGGGTTACGGGTTCGGGACTCGGTTGCCTTCTCAGTTTCAGGGTCACCGGAGCGGTTGCCAACGGCTCATGGCAGGGGCAAACCCCAGACTAATCGCTCTTTTTCATTTGATTCCCTATCCGACGCGACTCCATCGATCCCCATCCTGCGACGTGCCAACTTTCCCACTACGCGTGCTGTTCCCTCACGCTATATTTTTTGCGACGTCGCCCCTAACTTTCACAGGGAAGCAACGCCACCGGAGACTGCTGCTCCAAATGCTGGAACGAGATGAGAAAAAAGGAAGGGGGTGCGTTCGCCGCGGCTCCTGCCGCCGCCGCCTCAGTCGTCGCCCAACCGGATCCAACCGCGACTCACGCCCCGGCGCCCTCCCCCGCCGCCAGTCCTACACCCGCCGACGCAACGGCGGCTGCGTCGCCCTCGAAGAAGAAGAAGAAGAAGAAGGCGAGTTACAAGAACATGTTGGCCGGAATGATGGAGGGGAGCGGGACTCGCGACGCAGAGAAGGAGAAGGAGAGCATTAAGAAAGTCACCGGCGGTGGAGCCTTCGTAAAGGTTGATAAAATATGAAGTGCCTCATGGGCTCGGCTATTTCTTGGGACGCAAGGCGCAGTGGCGCTCGTGTGTGGGGTTGGAAAGGACACTGGCGAAAAAAACAAAAACCCCCAGAGAGAAAATTGCCTGCTGCGCTTGTGGCTCTTTGATGGTTACCGTTGACGCAGGCCATATCTTGGTGGGCGGTCGATTTTAGCGGTTCAGATTCACCTCCGTGTTAGGTGGGTTCCTTTTTTGTATGAGAGAGGGTGCTTTGACTCCCTAGATGGATAGTATCTTGTAGATTGTTCAATTAATCAAGTTTTTTTTTCGGCTCTTGATTTTTACTTGGGTTTGATCTCTGGGGCTTCCTATGCGCCACAGGTCAAAAGTGACCATGTCTGCTGCTAACAAAGCCACATGAGCCCATGTGCTGTGGCCGCTGGGTTGTATTGCCAGTTTCAAGAGTCGGTGATGTCCCACCAATTTCACATGGCAGGATGTTTCGCAAGGCCGGCAGATAGGTACTGCCATTTCATTCCACTGGCAGAAGGCTACTATTATCCAGCATACAGTCTAGGGCTACTGCTCGGCTACTGAGCAGGATTTGCACTGCTTTGGTTCATTTCTCCACGAGGGCACAATAAAACCAACCAATACAGCTCTCCATGAAAGTGGTAGATCAGCCCTAAACCTGTTGTGTACAGTATAATTTCATGACTTCCATAGGTGACACTCTACTCTCAATCTTATGTTAGGAGATCGAACCGAATGGCATGTTCGAGTGAGTGCATAACGAAAGGGAACTTCTCCGCCACGACTATGTGCAGGGTTGTTCTTATGCCTCTAGCGAACAAAAAGTTTACGCCAACTGATGCTGGGGCAGCCAAAGAGACTTTGGCAGAGCACAATGCCTGGACTTCCTTGTGAAGTACATATGGGCCTAGGATAGTATCCTGACCAAGGCTTCTCGTACTACACTTGCTAACTTCATCCTTGGGTTTCAATATGACAGAGCGAATACTATCAAATTACATCCCTACACTTATTCAGCGGCAATAAAAAAAATGTTACCCACTCATCAAATCATATTAATCTGACCCTCCTCCGAGTCCTGTCGAAACAATTTTCACCAAACTTTCTTTCACCGCAGGAATAGACACCAAGGCGGAGCCGCAAATAGCAGTCAGAACCATGTTGATAGCTGCGAACGGAAATGCCTCCTTCTCTGGCATCATAGCTGCCACACCCAGCCCTTGACCTGCCGCTCCCATTCCCAATCCTCGACTGACAGGATCTTGTATTTTCAAGAAATCCAGCATTCCTCGCCCAACTGTGGCAGCAAATATACCAGTTAGTACCACCACACTTGCGGCAATCGCCATATCTCCTTCGAGCATTTGGGTGATGATAATGGCCAATCCAGTCGTGACGTTGCGAGTGAGCAACGAAAGTCGAACCGTCACCGAGGCACCAACGCCCAATAGGCGAACATACCACGCAGTGCCAAAGAGTCCACCAACGCTTGAGCATAGCATGGCGGCAATCACTACAGGGAGGTTGTCGGCCAAGATCTTCTTTCGGCTGTACATGGCTATCGAGAGGCATCCAACTGCTGGCCCGAGTAAGAAAAGAAGTAAATCTCCGGCTCCTGTCTTTGTGGGTAAGAGAGATCCAGCTTTGTATGTTTTAAGAATATCCTTAAAGGAGGAGCCAGTGATGGTTGCATCAAGTTGCGTCAACAGAAGAGTGCCTGCAGTAGCTATTACAAGTGGATGCACAATTTTGGTGATTGCTGGTGGAAAACGCGCACCGAAGACGTACGTCATTACAGTCCCAAAGAACATGAAGACCGTGCGAAGGGGAGTGGCATAACTGCTTTTCTGACGAGAGGCAGCCATGCTGACGGCACCCGTCAACACAGTCCCTTTTAGAAGGAACTTTAAAGTCTCTTCAGTGAACGGCTTTGGTGGAGGGGAAGAAGCTGCTGTAGTCGCAGCCTTACCCTTATTATTCACTGTAGGATTCGTCCCAATTCTTCCCTGAACAGTCCTCATTCCTAGAACCAAGAAGGCTGTGCTTGCCATCGTGAATCCGAATCCAACTATGATCAACGACAGTACTTTCAACACGTCTACCGCCGACCCGATGCTCGGTGCCAAAGGCAGCATTGCCAATCCAGGTACAAACATGACCGGTAGCCATTTGGCTAATAAATTCGATCCTGGCGTTAACAGCTGAAAGGCATTCTCGCCCATGCCTGGGAAAACGGCCTCGGCGAGGACGAGGGAAGCGAAGACCAGGATGGTACAACCAAGCATGGCGGGAAAGGTGATCTTGTTGGCACGAAAGACTTTATTGAGCACAATTTGCAATGCTGTGAAGAAGGCGGCTCCCACGAGCTCACTAGATTTCGGAATGTCCACGTTGGTGCTGCTGCCATCTCCACCACGATAAGAGAATGCACAAATCGATTCGTCGCTTGTCGAGGCAGATGACACGACCGAGGAGACGTCCACAGCTGAGTTGTGCTTGGTGACTGTGCGAGCTCCAGGGGGGAGATAGCCGTGGGGCCTGAAGGTAGATGCCCCGATGAATGCAGGCAGCACCGCCACTAATAGGAGGTGAATCTTCGTCATTGTTGAAAATTTATTGTTGTGCAAGTACATAACTCCCTGTTCGAGCTGACGGGCCGGGTCGGTGTCAAAATCCCTTGCGCACAAACGTCATCGCGGAGAGCAAGGCGTCTGACCGTCCCCCAGACGCCTTGCCTTCTTCTGTGTCTTCTGCGGGACATTCACAGCGGCAGAGTGGGAACGGTTTACAAACTGCTAACTACTCTTGATTATTTTTAGTCACCATGGGTCAGGTGATTCGGGCAGTAAAATATGACAGAGCAGCCAACGAAAGAAATGCCATCCGTAAGAGTATTGTGATATGAAATACACGTCCGACGGGTGTATTTTCCTGTTCTTGATTTTTTTAGTTCTTCCTTACGATATCAAGATGTTCGTACCCCAAAATAGCCAGTCTGAAATTCATCGGTCGTACATTAACATGGCATCGGCTTGATGATGGGGTAATGGGTGGCATGAGCGAGACGTTGCACTCATCTACTGACTCTGGGGGCGAGCTACATTTCTCAGGACAAATAAACACCCAGGGAGGTGGATTCTGTAGTATCCGATCGCCTATCGAAGGAGGCTTACCAGCAGATACGGTAGCCATTAGAGTTTGCTACATCGGGGATGGGAAAACGTACAAGATCCTCTTCTCGGACGGTAATAAATCCGCGTTCGGGCCAAGCAGACGCAGTCCATCATGGCAGTCGGACCTACCAACGAAAGCGGGGGTGGAAGACGTGACTACCATACGCTTGGACTCATTTATCCCTTCATTGCAAGGAGATCCGACGAAATGCGAGATGAAAATAGATGCCACAAAAGTTGAAGAATTGGGATTC
Organism: Stephanodiscus triporus; assembly: GCA_036939755.1. Taxonomy (NCBI): domain Eukaryota; phylum Bacillariophyta; class Thalassiosirophyceae; order Thalassiosirales; family Thalassiosiraceae; genus Stephanodiscus; species Stephanodiscus triporus. Next base: position 5,353 of record JALLAZ010001000.1, on the reverse strand, counting down.
ATGCTGTCATTGAAGTTGAGTAGTGGGGAAAGCAACCCCGTGGAAACGTTTGGTAGTGGTGTCTTCCCCTTTTCGCTTAAAATCCGCTCAATTGATGCAGTCAGTTCCGATGAAATGAATTAAAACATTATCAACTTGGCGACATTAACATATCAGAAATCCGGACTGCACGATCATACCACTGCATGCATATCAGAAAATCTCAACAAGTGAAAGATCATCATCTCAAAATGAGCCCTTGTTAAGATTAATGATGTCCTCGTAAAGAGACAATAACATGAACGATAATGACACTACACAAATGAAAATAGTCCCATTTTATTTCGATATCTCCAACCCCCAAACCTCCAAAGAATACATAACTATTCTCCCATAGAAATCCGCGCTTTTTCCAAATTCTATTCTCAATGCAGTACAAGGATCCATTGTCGACTCATCTGAATAAAATGTTTGAATGTCAGTTGAGTCTACGGGATCAAAAAATAGCTCATCCATCACTTCCCATTCATCGTCGTCATTATTATTCATATCATCATGCGAATCATCCATTTTGTGTGGTTGTTGTTGTTTCCTTCTATAAACTATACAGTCCATTCCTACGAATCCTCCTTGGAATTGTACACGCATTTCACGTACTAAAACGGAACGATGGAAGTACACTTCGTAGTACGCCAGGGGATTACTTTCTTCCGATGGGGCTGATTTCCAAGCTTCATCCGATCGAGTATCGAGCGCATTTTGTGGACCGAATCTACGGGTATCGTGATTCCATGTCGACGATGCTCTGATGTGGAATAATCGTTCGCGTAGAAGTTGTTCACGCAAGAAGTTAATGTTGTTCTTCGTTGCTGCAAATACCGCTACATGCTAATGGCGGGCTATCCGCACAAACTGACTTACCTGGCTGATGCTCCTTTGGATGTGCAGCTCAGCTTCGTGTGTTCTCCATCGGCAGTTGCCATTGTCTCGCTGGAGAGAGATACGTACAAGATTCATCGCTCGGTGGATTTTGGGGTACGCTTTTCATTCAGGATTCTGCTAAGTAGTACTCCTAGAGAGGGGTAGGTAGCATATCCAAATTATTGTCTGGCCGTCGCTAACTCAAGCTTCTTCTGACACCTTTCCTAACATAAAACACACAACACAAGCAAAGCAAGCAACAACGCACTCCATACAAGTCGCATCGGATCTGGCATCTGGCTGGCACGATGGTCTTCTCAAAGTCCTTGGCGCTCCACATCTCCTTGGCCCTGGCCTCACATACTGCTACAGATGCATTCGCAATTATTTCCCCGTTGACTGCATCTTCATCATGTGCTCATTCCTCACTTGATGCATCAAGAGGCAGTGATATCGAGCGAGTTTCTTATACTGACGGATTTCGTAATATAGCGGCTGTATGTGTACTAACTTTCGGGTTTCTCTTCCCTCCCCACGATGCAATTGCTGCTCAAGAGCCTATATCTCGACTCCCAAGGGATGATGCTGCGTTTCAGTCTTCCACGGTCCTACTCTCAGCTACCATCCAGACGATGGATTTCTCCATGCCGAGTTCGTATGATAAGCTCTCCAATCCGATTGCTTCTGGCAAGGATGAATTGGTGCAGACGATCGTCGTGAACACCGGTAGCTCACAGAAAAGTGCTGCACCCACCGGTTCTTCTGCAAAAGAAGAGGCGGCAGCCGCGAGGGCTGAAAGAGTCGCCCAAAGATTGGCCAAGGAGAAGGAGCAGGCACAGCTCGACGAGCAAGCTGCAAGAGAGCGCGACGAGAACATCAAGGCGATGCGATTGGAAAAGGCAACAAAGAGAGCGGTCGCTCAGGCGGAGAAGGAGGCAGCCGGTGCTGATGAAGTAGAGGATGCTAAGTTCAAGGGGGCGAAGTTTCTAGATACTTCGATGCCAACGTATTGAGAGGATATGAACAAAGACACCGAGAAGCTCCAGATTTGGTGCGCTAGTTGCACAGTACAGAATCACCTGGGAACATACCCGAGTTTGCAACGTTAAACAGAAGAAAAGTAGGATATAAACAGTAAGACAATCGTGTGTGGACGTTTTCACGCTTATCGACATAAGTACGCGTATACCATGAGCTATTTTCCCATCTTGCTGTGCGTTTAATGCCCTAAATGTCGTAGATATACACAGGCATGCCGAAGAAGCCACCGACATCTCCACCACCTGCGATGGCTATTTGCCTCTCTCCTCTAGTAACGTCAAGCGCATAAATGGGATACTCTTTCAAGTGTGAAATCAATGTGCAGAGCGGAGAAGTCACTGTCCCGATCGAGAAAGAATCCCAAACACAAACTTTCCCATCAACTCCCCAAGTCATCAATAAGTCCTTTGAGAAATAATTAATCGTGGGATGTTGTCATGTTGGATGCAGCTTAACATGCAAAGAAGAACGAATGATCTCAGTCGCCAACATCAACTTACGTCTTCTTTACCACCACAGTATTTTGCACCGTACATTGGCCGACCAACATCATGTCCTACAGAACAGATTTCAAGAGTGAAAAAAATTAGTACAGTTCGAGTAGAATTATGCCTAGAAATGGAATGCAACAATTCTCACCGCCTTCCAGCACGGATAAACAACCTGGATGCAACTCTTCTATACCATTTTTGTTCACGAGTTGAAGTAACCAAAGAACCACCCGACCACTACCAATGCATGTTGCCAGCCTCGTTCCTGATTGGTCCCAAGATAATGAAGTAAGGTGCCCACCTTTTGTTCCGAAATACCCTGGCGGCAGCCCTAAAACACATCGCTCTTGATAGAATGGGCCATCGTCACCATCATGAAGTGAAATCACACGACATGTCCCATCTGACAAAGCAGCGCCTAGTAAGTCATTGGATTCACTGTACTGTGCATCGAACACAAAAAGCTTGTTGTCCGGATTTCTTGGGCCGCCAAAATTGTTGGCCTCATAGACCCCATCATTCAAATTCGTAAAGCGAATCGACAAGACGTGAAGGAAACGCCGAAGCTTGATATTGCCACCCTCATCGCCATCTTCGGCAATATTCCAGAGGTAAATGTAATCATTGGTCGAGACTAACAGAATATTCATTTTTGGTAGTGCTGTTTTGCTATGAACAAACTGCAATCCGTATATCTGAGGACGATCCTCTTCCTCCTTATCGCCGTCTTCAATCGACGATATGACATCGTCGATAGCCCCGTTGTTCTTTTCCCACAAGTAGTGATCAAGCTCGCCCACGCTCTTCCAGATCAATATCTCTCCTCCTCCGTCGCTACTGCCATCGGCAATCGTGGCAGACCAAAGTCGTACAATGCCATCGGCGCCCGCCGAGGCAAGAAGATATTTTTCTCTTACCCGTCCAGCGCTTGTGGGAATTTCATCATCTTTAGACCCCATCCAAGCCACGCGCAGACATTCAAACTTGATGTTGATCCCTTCCGATAATGTCGCCTTCAGACGATGGGAAGCCACGTCCCATATGCAAATCGTAGAGTCTTGCGATGCCGTCGCCATGTATTTACCATCGGGAGAGAAGGACAGTCCGAAGATGACCTCTTTGTGCCCTCCCATGCAGATGCGCTCGTTCATGGGCGAAGTGATTACTTTCGTGCAAATCAGATCGTTCTTCTGGGGCGACGGCTCTCCTTTTTTCGCGTTGGAGGGTGGGCTGTCATTGACGTCACTGGCCGCGGAGGACGACGACGAGTAGGATGAGGAGGAGGAGCGCAGCGGACGGCCGAAGAAGGCGGTGTGGAGGACGTTGGCCTCGCGATATGCATTGGGTCTGAATTCTACTTCTGGGCGATAATCGGCGCCATCATGGGGATTTGCCATCGTGCTTCGTCGCTTCCTTCGACAGAGCTTGTCCCGCCCTTGTGCTCATCGCCGATATCTTCGCTCCTAATCTCAGGCAAAAAAGATAAGGAAGGGGGGCGGGGGGGACAAGGCCCGTTTATTTTCGCGTGAAATATGTTGAATCTAGATACTGTTGTATCGTAGAGTACGTAGAAGCCAATGCCATTAAAGTCCTACAAAACGTAGCAAGTAAAACGAAGCTGAGTCCGAGGCCAACTGTCGGGTGGGGATGAAGACAGAACGGAAGTAGATGGTGGACTCAAAATCGGTAATTCTCGCATTGCGTTTATTTATGCTCCATGAAAATGAATCAAGATAATAAAATGGTATTACCATTAATAGCTAGAAAGAGGGAGTATTCAATTCAAACCTTTGATGTAGATAGGTGCCTTGCAGCCACAAACACAACACACCCAAAGTCTGAATGCAGCTTGTGGAATGCTTTTTGGTTCTGCATTATCTCTGACAATTTATTCACTCAAGATTCGTCAAAGTTTTCCAGAGGAACATGGGAGCGCCTATAATTGTCCCGACCTCCTCGCTGTGGAAACTAGTATAGTTCCTCTGTGGCCTAACGATACCTAGAGCGATTCAAATTTTAAAATTAATTTGACGACGGCTGCTCACAGTCCAGTCGCTTCCACCCTGCTGTGTCAATTGCTGTGTGCAACTCAAAAACACTCCGTCTCCATTCCAATATGCCGTCGAAGTGCTCCTGTTGTGTTAAAAGAGCACAGGTTGAATTCAAAAGCATTGATGGCTTTCATCATTGCTCGTTGACATGTTTGAAAAACATGGGACGTGTAAGGTCAGAAGAGGCAATCGCGAAGAAGGTAAGTTCGAACGGCTCCGGATCGATCGCGCTTTTGATACCGACGCATCGCGCTCGTCGGCTCGCACCATCGGATGCTCGTGCAATGGTACAGATTCATGCCGTCGCTTGTCTCGAGATGGAACACGTCGGCGGCATCATCGTCGTCCGCCGCCCGCGAGAGAGTCGGACGAAGTTGACGAAGACGAGGACGACGAAGTCGACAACGAGCCTCGCGGTGGCTTCGGGAAGGATGGGAATGTCCATTTGTTCGTTCGTTCATTCATTCTCTCATTCGTTCAATCATTTTTTGCTTGCTCCAAAAGAAGCAGGACAATGCCAAGAGCAATGGCAAGAAATCTAAGGCTCTATTGGAGAAAAAGATTGCCGAGAACAATGAGCATAGGAAAAGAGGCGCTGGCATTGACCCCGTCCTCATTGAACAGGATCTCGAAACATTAGCTTCTGCAATTGTGGAAAAGATCAAACTCATTGTGCCAGCGAACAACAACTTCTACCCATTTGTTTGTCGGAACTATCGAGTTGATGAAGAGGCTTGGATGAGCTTATCCGCCCGAGGGACATGCCTAATTCGTGATGCGGACGGAGGCACCGTAACCGCAAAGGATATGAAGACAAAGTATGGGTGGGTGGTCGTAAAGGACCTCTACTCATCCACTAGTGCGGTGAAC
>JALLAZ010000999.1:0-12001 GCA_036939755.1 Stephanodiscus triporus | reverse complement strand
TTGAAGTTTACTCTTTCCAGTTTAATTGAATCCTTGAACGGGTTTGTGATGAAGGAGCTCACCTAGTCGGCGTTATCTTTGGCTGGCTGAGGCAACCAAATATGAGACCATAGCGGTTAAGCTGTTAACAAGGATCGTTGGACAGCATGACAACAACCACACACAAATGGGTATGGTATTTCTAGAGGGGTGGGTTGGGGGAGAGGACGAGAATGAAGCATCAAAATAGATTCAGTGTATATTGGAATCCATTCTTTTTAGTGTTGAAGGTGGAACGGAGTTCAAAAAGCAAAATGCAGGAGGGGTTCTTGCATTGTTTGTTGAATGGTTTTAATAAGCTCCTAGAGTACATATCAATTCAGTAATAATCCACCATGAAGATAGTTGTACTGCAGTCCAAATCAAATCGTGATAATGCAACTTCGTCTGTACTCACTGGACAAACAGGAACTAACAACATTACTAATTTATACCTTAAAGCCGAAAGCGAGGTTTGCTGCAATTGCAATGATCAACTTCACAGAGGGATGCCTCCACCTGTTCTTGAGATGATGTCTCTTTCTAGCTGGTGCCGTGGCAAAAGCAGCTGCATCAAAAGGTTTACATAGGAGGAACGGTGGTTGGGCTCTAATTGTTAGTTTATCTACATAGTGCCGTTACTAGGTTCCTCATCACACATTTATGTCATTGCCTGGCAGGGAAGAACATTTGAGTGAGAAAAGATGAGTGAACACTCAACATTTGAATGAGATTAGGGATTGATGTATTTTTGATGAACCAAAACCGAGTTCGTTGCACTTCCTCTTCCAGCGTCATGAATGAAATGCTCTCAGCAATAATCAAGCGATTGCAACTGTGACCTGTTATACAACCCCCTTCGTGATTCGTGTCAATCAGTCTTGTCTGGCTCTTTCCCCGCAGGACCCGACGCAGTCTGACTATTACCACGTCCTTGCATGCCATTCCACGCCTTTTCGAACATTGAAATGGAAACTAGCAGCCCCCCCGAGAGAAATGCGAGGACCACCATATGGATACGCGCGACATCAAGTATTCCCATTGTTCTGGATTATTTTCCATATGTGAGACAGTAGTGACCGGGTTAGGAAATGAGAGAAAAGTCGTAGATGGTGGATTAAATGCATATTGTTATGATCACGGCCAAGTCAAAACAAAACGAACTGCACATGTTCACCGCTGTAAAAACATAGTGCAATTTTCAACGTGCCACCTAGGAATAAATTGACCTCAATCTATAAAAATGGATCTTTCTGTCGAAGGTGGAGTATTCTCCGTCTCGTAAGGAGAAAATCACCACGTCGTTGGTCATGCCTTCGTATCGAAACTCGATCAACTCGATGGTAGCCCCGCACCAATTTAACAGACTCGATAACGACCAGGCACATTGCGATCGTGAGATGCCCCGCAAAAACGAAACCGACGCGGTCTAGCGCTCCATGAGCACTCTCTACACCCACAAATTCATAACGTAACATAATTACTCTAGCATTTTCTCACATGACCATCAACAGCAACACAGTTATAGTCGCTCGAATGTATGGAATGAGAGCGATCCCCCCGCCCGGTTTCAACAGTTCTTGTACGAATGACATGATGAATATGATGATGATGCTTTTCAGGTTATTTTTTTGTTGTGGGGAATTGCATTCTTACCAGGGGGAAATTAAAGCAAAAAAGGGGGGACGCGCAGGGGGGGGGGATTCGCGCTGCTTTTCCTGTGTTTTGTTGGGGCAAAAAATTGAGAAGGAGAGAGAGAAGGAAACTTTCAAGATGTCCCTCTGCTAGATGGAGAAATCAATGCTCCCGTGTTGAATAGTGTGCTTCCCGTTCCACCCTTCGTCGGGACAATCTTCATTGTGCTGTCCTCTTCGAAGCTAAGTTGAAGAAAAAAAGGCTGGAAAATGTCAAATGGTCACTGTTGCCCGGGAGGGTTCTGCGACCTTGTCCTCCCCAACAACGACTCTTCCGTCAACGGCAGTAAAGGCGCTACGCTAAGCAAGCGCGAGAGGCGATTGCAAAAAAGTCGCGAGCGCGATAGAGCCATTGGTCTTCTTAGATGGGTGCTGACCAAGGAGGAATACTCCCTCTTGGAGGAGACGGGCGATTTGGTTCGATTGAAGGTGAAACAATGCCCGGGGAATGCCAACAATCAAAATGTCGATAATGGGTATTGGATCGATGGTGAATCTGTGAATTTGGCAAAGAGGGAGCATCGTCCCGTTTTAGCGCGGTTGGCATTTGCAGAGTTCCAATCGTTGGTGGATAATTATGATGGCGATAGTGAGCCCTCTGTCGTAGCCGAACCTTCTTATGCTGGGAACGAGGGGGATATTGCTGTTTGTAGAATTTGCTTCAATGTGTATACTTTACTGAACCAAGCACGAGATTTTTTGGATTCATATCACGCGCTGGTCGAACACGACGAAAAAACTATCATGGAAGCACAAGACTCAGGCAACAATCAACCGGAGAATGGATCCGCAACTTATACTCCCGACACTATGGAAGTAACGCCAGCGAATATTCTGACCAAGTCTTCCAGTCAAGGACAGAATAGTCCTAAATGGACCATGGCTAAGGAGCCAACAATTGGATCGGCTTCATTTCATGGTCTAATCTCGCCTCAATTCAAAAGTAATGACAGCGATCATAATTCAAGGAGAAACGCAATACGAAAAGTGAGAGACAAAAAGCTTATGGAGGAGAATTCAAAGGTCTTTATTCTTGTTGCTGAGTCCGACGAGGTAAGCAGTGATGATCTATGCCAGATTTCTCTGTCATTTCATACGTAACTGACAACCTTCACGTTCATGATCCGAACATTCCACAGGCAACTAACAAATTGGCCAAGAGGTTGTTGGAAGAGAAAGGGTACAAGGTCGAATCTGTAACCAACAGTGTAGATTGCTTCAAGGCATTAGAGAATAAGGAATATTCGGTACTGCTGGTGAATGAGAATTTGACTGGGAAAGATGCTGTGTCGATTGGGTCGGTGATTAGACAAAACGAGGTAGCAACGAATTGTCAAGTGAAAATTAGAATATTGGTCATCGTGAGAAACATTCTATCCGTGAATTATCATGCGTACGAAACGACTTCAGTGGATGGATTTTTGCCGATGCCGTTGGAAGGCTCCAAGCTTTTGTCCTCAATCCAGAAAGCTGTGCGCCACTATCTAGAGTCATTACTCCTCGCTGAGAGGTGCAAACAAATCGTCGACGCAAATGATAATGCCGTGCGCTGTCCACCCGACGAAACTGTAGGCAGAGATCAGACGCAAAAGCAAGATCCTAAGCGCTCAGATGCGCCCACGAGCAATGGTCCTGCCAAAATGGTGAAATCACCATCTGCAAAAAAAGCCGTCAGGGGCCTATCGGAAAAACTCAAAAAGAAATGTCCTGTGGCATACGAATCGAAATTTCAATACGATGAAAATACTTCGTTTCCGTATACAATTGTTGAGAATTGCTCGGACAAGTCAGCGCCCCATTCGACGGAGGTTAAACAGACTCCATGGTGCAATCTGGTTGTCTGCCAGGATGTCTTCGATACGTACGAGCGATACAAGATATTTTTCCTGCCCATGGTGTCCAGATATGCAGGAATGAAAATTCTTCTGTGGAATTATCCCGGGCAAGCATTCACTTCATTTTCAGAAGAGTCAAACCTTAACAACAAGTATCATGCCGACTGTCTGGCAAAGTTATTGGATCACTTAAAGGACACTGATAAGGCTCAATTCAGCTTGGACCAGCGTTTTTTCATCTTGGCCTATGGAAGTGGTGCGGCTATAGCGACTTACTTTGCTGCAACGCAGCAATCGACGAATCTGAAAGGGATTATTCTAGTCAACGGGCTATCCCACGTGGACTCTCATTATGCATCTGTCTTTCATGATTGCAGGAATGTATTTTCTTGTTCTCCTGAAAGTCGCCCAGACCTCCCGGTTTACTTTTATGCAAGATTTTTATTCTCTCCCAGTTACCTGAGCAAGACCACTTCTTCACTTGCACTGAATGTGTACACTGCAGTTCACAATCCAATTACACTCAATGGGAGGAAGCGCTTATGTCAAGGTGTGCTCAACCATGTTGACACAAGACCATTGTTGAAGGATATAGGGTCGCCGATCATTTCTATTCACGGAGAAAATGATACTCTCGTCCGTTCTATTCATTCATCTGAATTCCTTACTGGCAGGCGGAGCTGTCCGACAATTCCCCAAGCTCTTCGAGGAGGAAATAGGACGTCCATTGTCATGATGAAAGGAGGCCATGAATTATTTCAAGAAAAGAAATACCATATATCCATGCTAGTCGAGCAGATTCTCACCGGCTTTCATGATAAGATTCGTATTCAGCACAACCCTACTGTCGACTCAACTTTACAGGAGCTTGGCATCCGTGATGACAGCGATTCGAACGATGCTAATAATTGTCTACAGCCTACAAAACAGGTCGAGGATAACTTCATTGATAAAGTCGTCCAGCAAGGCAGGGCAGTACAAGCTTCATGGGACAAGTATCATGATGAAATAATGGCCGATCAGAATAAATCTCCATCAAGCAGCGGCATTGTTCAGAAAGACAAGAATCCACAAGCATCGGAAGAAAAGAAACAGTTTGACCCAAATGAGTACCCTGAAGTCAAAGAGTACATGGCATGGCGAATAAAACGGCATAAAAAGCGGTCGGCGGAGTTGGATCGCTCCGCTCGAATTATTCAATGTGCGCTCCGGTGTTTCATGGCGAAGACTATGATGAGCCGTTTAAAGAAGCAACAGGCTGCTACTGTGATCCAATGTTATACAAGGGGTACATTTGGTCGCAGAATTTATCAACAAAAAAAGATGGAGTTGTGGGCAGCTATGTTGGTTCAGCGTGCTATTCGTGGACACAGTGGAAGGTGTATTTCTTATCAGAAGCGTATGGAGCGGAAGGCACAAATTAATTTGGCTCGGATGATGCGTGGCATGTTATCCAGGCGCAGGTTTCGTGCAGTCTTGAAAAAGAGAGAATACTCCGCAACCAAAATACAAAGCTTGTGGAGAATGCAGGCGGCAATTATCATGAAGAAGTTTCACCGAGGACGGAGAGATGCGTCCACAACTATTCAAAAAGTTTATCGAGGACATCTCGGACGGAGAAAGGCTGCACTGGAGAGGGACAAATACATTTTCGGCCCCAGTCAAAATAGTGGAATCGAACTGGGGCGCCAAATGCTGGCGGAACATAAACTTCATGCCACCAAATTGCAGTCCGATATTTCTCTTCTCAATCAAGAAAAAGACAAGATGGAAAAGCAAATCGAATTCCACCTCAAAGAGATCAGCAATTTTGAGCGCACTGTTTCGGAGTTGGAGAAGAAAATGCATCACCTTAGCAAGGTTGAAAGGCAGTCATTAGGGGTTCTTGCGAGTCCAAAAGAGCACGTCGTGAGAGAGGAGAAAAGGCGAATGGATGAAGAGTTTAGCGAGACACTGGTGAAGATATCAGATCGAAAAGAGAAGCTTGAAAAGTTAGGGAAGACATTTGAGCAACTGTTAAGGGATAGGGAGCAAAAGTTTGGGCAGTTGAAAAATCTTGAAGGAAAGCTCGCTGTTTTGCTAGACGCTCAAGAGACAGCCCTCGAGGGCATTCGCAAGAAGCAGGAGCAAAGAATCGAAAGCGTTGTGCTGTCCGAATCACTGCCATACCACTCATATCAACCAACACCCATCCACAGCAACACCAGTCAACGTCTTACTGCGCCGCCCGCTTCAAGCTTGCAACAATACAATCACTACTGCTCTGGGCCTTCGGAGAAGGATAAGATGCAGGCTTCTCAATTGATCGACTCTACTGAGACAATGTTGAAATTTGGATTTATGAGCATGAGTTTGACTTACTTCAGCACGCTGAATATGATGCGAGCCATGCAACGAGTAGCTGTAAGCGACACCTTGGGCGGAGCTGCCGATGGCGTCCAAAGCATCAACACAGCTGCCAATCCTATGATGCCTACTAGTAATGCAGTTGTTAGAGTGGAAACTTGGAGTGTCAATGATGTTTCAAGATGGCTTACCTCGATTAGTCTTTCGCAGTACCAGTCTTCATTCAGAGAGGGGGCAGTGGATGGGTCTTTTTTGTGCGAATTGACCGACGACGACTTGAGGAACACGTTAGGTGTAGAGCATAGGCTTCACCGCAAGAAAATTCTCTTTAGTATTCGGTGCTTGAAGAACTACGCAGATACCCAGGTTGCTCAATCACCAACAATTGCTCATGCAAATATTCAGCCACGGAATTTCATGGGCAATTGCAAAAGCGTAGACGCGACCTCTCCAAACTCCACCATGCACAACGAAAGTAAAATGATCGACACAAGGAGTGATGGGTATAGCTTGTGCTCAAATCAAAACAGAGACCACGAACCCCTTTCAGAATCACCAGCCAAGTCGAAATCAGTGCTAGACATGTTGACTCCGACTGGGCCTACAAAGGTAAGATATCTGTACATCCGAAACAGTTCAATTGTCTCACCGTGACTTAATATCTAATCCCCCTTTAATTCAAAGCCTGCAATTCCACTTTGCAATTTTGAACAACTTAGAGCTTCGGTGCGTCATCAAAAATACGAGAGCGTACGGGAAGCATTAGAGCACATAGCAGACTCTTCTTTTCATACAGAGCATACACGGATGCAATTTATCGAGGAGATAGGGACGGTATATACTGACCAGTATGATCGCGAGCCCTTCAACCTAAATCGAGTAGATGAGCATGGCAACACTCTGATGCACATCGCTGCTCAAACGGGAAACATCAGAATTGGCAAGCTCCTTCTTCGCAAGGGTGCGAACCCAAATCATCAGAATAAGCAAGGACAGACACCTGGTCACTTTTCTGTTGCTTATCAATTTTTTGACTTCGCTAGTTGGCTATTCGATGAAAAAGGTGGTGGAGCCAATGATCTACTAACCAACATTTTCGGCCTCGGGCCTTACGATGGCTTAGAAGAGTGAAAGAAGTAGATATATGATTTAATTTGAATTCACCAATCTTTGACATATTTCTGCAGAGAATCGTACTTCAACTTCCGCATGTAGCTCTCAGTTAGCCCATCAGCAAAGTCAGACGAAGAGGAAGCCAGTGAATCCGACTTAATAAGGCAGCAACTTTCAACAGCGTCGGGTATATCGTTTTTGGTTCCTGGGCTCTCTTTTTCGTGGAAAAGCTCCGCTAGCAGTAGCACTACCAATCCAATAAGTCCCGTCACAGCCATCAGTGTCGATTGACGTATCCATCCGGCCAGAATTAATCCTACAACTATGCCACAATAGGTTACAGAAATCAGTATGCCTTGCCCAGCGGAATCGTGCCCGTCAGGTATCATCCGGGCTATAAACTCTACGCTGCCAGAAGTGTGCCCCGCGCAGAATATAGCATGCAGAGCTTCTAAAATCAGAACAACAAACATTTTTTGATCAGTAACCAGAGTGGAACCAATGACACATGCGACATATGCAACTCCTACAGTAATCAAGACTCGCCCGGGGCCGTAGCGCTTCAAGAAAAACGGCGCCGCATAATAAACTGGAATCTCCATCCAAGTGCTACTTGCACCAAAAGCATCAACAAATACGAAAACGGTGTTACCAAAATCGGATAGACCCATTGCTAACATAAAGATGCAGAATATGAGGGCTCTTCCATTAGGTTTGACCACCATGCACAGCAGCCTTGAGTTTGATATGACGACGTCATTCTCGGGAGTGGAATTGAACTCATGATGGTGCCCGTTGGTATTTCTTGGTCGCCTCACATCCGTCGACGCATCAGGCTTGAATGCACCTGTTGTGTCTCTATTCAACCCCCAACAGTACAAAATCATCGAGATGTAAACAGCCAAGATGCTGACACCGAGTAATGCATACATGACATCGAATCCATAAAAATCTATCCCTATCCTAGCAGCTAATGATCCCACGCTCCAAAAGAGTACTCCGTAAACTCTTTCCCTTCCGTAATCACTTGTCGATGCCCCCTTGATGCAGTTCAAGTGGGCCAGAGTAAGTCCATCCAAACAAGGTGCCACAACTCCAAATGAAACGGCGTAGATTGCCCTCATGATTATATGCCACGCAAGTACCAATGCGCTGTTATGATTTTGAAAGATGCCAGTCATGTATCCCGGCAAGCAATGTCCAAAAAAGGCCAAGGTTCCCAGGGACAGAGCCAAACCCAATACTTTCAATCTCCCCCAACCCCAGGAAGAAGATCTTCTTTCTTGGACATCTGCAAACGATCCCCCAAATCCAGCTAAACACGCCACGATTGCGTAGTGCAATAAGTAAGTGAATCGAAGGACGCTCTCTGAAAATCTGGGCGACAATTGTTCCAACAGTGGGGCAGTGAATTTTCCGCATGTCAATGCGCTCCATGCAAACTTGGTAAAAACGTTATTAGTCCATCCCAGAGAAAGTTAAATTAGTTAGTTGTTAGCATTGGAAAAAAAACGCGTAGCATGTAGCATTGAAATGAACGCCCAATAATCGCGCTTACTATGGTGCTGTAAAGAATTCTCGGCCTGAACGCACTTATGCGTCTACATTCTTCAAGATTTCCTATTTTGGGAGTTATCGGTGGACTGATGCTGCGCATCTTATGATTGAATCTGTTGTTTTGCTGTATTTACACGTAGGATTTTGGAGAGCGTGGCAGGCGCAACAAGTAGTCAAACCTCGGGTTGCCCCAACGATAGCATCACTTCGGGCTGCATTCACTTATCAGCGTCTCTTCGCTATGATACCCCCACTTAATGTTGTGGTGAGAGCGAGAGTGTTAAAGAAGACCCGAACCCCCAACCGAGGTATTCTCACCCCCCCCGAGGATGAGAAGATTCTGTGAAGATTATTTTTTTACCTATTTTACCTCGAAGCGATCTGTCGCAGCTTGCCCGAATCTCGACTTTAACAACATATTATGGGTTACGGCCGAAATTCATCTAAAATTTAGAACCCGAAAATTTAGGATATTTTTAGAACGCATTTAGAATTTTAGAATGGGCGTGCACCGAAATTACTCTAAATAATTTCTGGCATGATACGGAATTAGTATTGCCTTTTCTCTTTCTCAAGGCCAAAATATTTTACTACGTCTGGAATCAATATTCCAAATTGATTCCTCTCTCGACCAACGGTATCGAATTCAAATCAGTACGGCTTTTGCAAAAACGGGATTTTCTTTTCACTACATACGTACGAATCACTATGACGGTGCTGTTCTAAATTTTTTGTGTTCCAAAATTTAGCTGGGGTGGCCGGCCACCCAGCTAAATTTTACTTAGAATAGAACGCGCTGTCCCCGGTGTGGAACGGGTTTAGAATGGGTTTGGAACAATCTAAATCCGTTCTAAACCATTTAGATGAATTTCGGCAGTCACCCACTTACACCTATTATCCAAAATACAAAATAAGGATCCACAAATGATTATCGTTTGGGCGGGGTGCACCCAAAAGTACCACTCAGGGTGTTATTTTTGCCCTTCTTTCAGTGACTGCGTTCCAAGAGTTGATTTCCATTAATATTCATGAATACCATCTGAAAGCTTAAGTTATTCCGCATCTAATGGTTTTAGTGTGGCCATGGCCATTATTGACTTTATCATACACTATTTTTAGTTCCAACATTGTATTCCAAATCAAAAGCTTGGGTGTTATTTTCGGGGTCATTCCTACGTACATCACCATACACCCAACATTCGATCCAATGCTAAAAACACCACACAAATCATCAAAACACTGCACAATCATAAAAAACATTGTAACGATGGCCGATCCCAGAGCATGTGGCATGCTTTTGGAAGATGCAGTGGGAGAAGAAGTGAATGAGATAACTGCAGGGATCAGCCCTGGCAGATCCACGTGCAGCCGTGCCGCTGCGGCATCAGCAACTGACGAATCGAAGAAAAGGCCACCTCCACCTCTTCCTGGAAAGAGAGCGCAAAAATGGATCCTAACACCAGCATCAGCACCAGCACCAGCACCAGCACCAGCACCAGCACCAGCACCAGCACCAGCACCACCAGTGCCGCCGCTGCCGCCGCCACCATGATGCTATGTGTGCGACTGGGCACAAGCAGTAGTTTGCAACTTTCCTCAACTTGTACAATTGTGTGCCACATCGATTGGTGCACCACACTTGTCCATCACCTTTGTCAATTGGAATGGGAGAGAAAGGAAGGGCATCCTGATGCTATTGCGCGATTATGCTGCATGCATCATCCTGAATACAAGTATAAAAATCAGCCAGCAAGGAAGACGCCAGCACGCACCAAACCACCAGCTGAGGTATTCCCAATTCCAAGTCCAGCGGATTCAAACATTACTGGAGCGGCTCAGCAGATAATGGAAACACCCCCCGCCGTGAACAGGAGAAAACGAGGAGGAAGACCAGCAAAAAGGAAGGACCCACCAGAGGATGCTGTTGTTGTTGAGGAGCATAACGCTGATGATGACAAAACGCTGATGATAGTGTACTTCTTGGTGTGGGTTTAGATGAACTAGGCAATTTGGGAGACAGCGATGAAGAGGGAGAGGAGGCGGACATTCACAATCAGGGCGTAAACCTTCGAACCGTGTTGGAGACATCGAACGAGCCTATTCTTGATGATGCCGACAATATTGACATAGTAGGCAGGGGTGAAGAATTCTTACCACGGCATGATCAGCAGAGGAGGATACTGAATGGAGCGCCGGATGGGTGGGTCCCCCCTGGTCCTCCACCAACTTGGGGTGGGTATCAGCCCAAGGGAAATGCTCCTCAATCAGCAGAAGGCGTTGATAACCCTGGTTCATGGAGTTTGTATTCCTTTGCAGCAAAGTACAAAAGCGGATCTCAGTATTTAGGACACTTCACTCCTGCCGGGGCAAAGGTTGTTCCTGCAGATGCAGATGGTCAACGTGTGGTAAAAGGATGGCGTTTTCACTACAGCGGATGGATCCCTGATGATTTTGACAAAAGCAACTTTGTGAGAGATGATGCAACTCAACAAAACTTGAAGCCAATCAGTCGCCGTGGCTCTCTTGATGTGACAGTGCTCCGGAAGCATGGCTGCGATGCTGACCGTGTGAGAGAAGATCCACTCTTCTTCTACCAACTCTTGTTCCCATTCTGCCCACCAGATAGATCTGGAATAGTGGATGATGGACGAATGCCGTATTTCTCACACATATCAATGTTGACCAACATCCATGCATCAATATCTGGAGGTGGCATTGGGATTGGACATCAGTGGAATAATGTGACAGTCCCAGAACTGGTGAGATGGACCGCTGTGCCAATTCGGCATGGAGCATTGGATGGTAAGCCAGGCACCCTCTTCTCGAGATGGAATTTCAACAATCCACGCTACGACAGTGTGACGGTTGAGGGCATTTCAATGGAGCGCCAGAAGAATATTAAGCGCTACTTCAAGCTCAACAACAATATGACGACGAAGCAACAGGGTCAGGAGGGGTACCAGTCTTTGGTCAAATGTGGGAGAGAATGGCCATAACTTTTGCAAATATGGGGTTACAACCACCGTTCCAAGATGGAAAAGGGTTTGTCTATGCATAACTAGACCACCCCTAACAGGATTTTGGATGGCATTGATTGGTAGGAGTCCCTTGGTGCATTTCCCCGACATTTTTGCACCTCTGGAATTAGGTCTAATGTGGGACATTTAATTCCTACGTAGCTTCTGGTATATTGTTTTTGCTTTTTCCTCTCTAAAATGTAGACAACCATGGCAACTGCCGAAACAAAGACAGTCAATTATTTGAGGCCCTCAACATGGCCGACGCGCCAATCCAAGTGCACGGGCTGCGAGGAGAGACATATACCATGTATATGTGCCATCGCTGTTGCCGCTGATGCTCTGCATCGGCAGTACTATGACCATCACTGCAGTACCCATCATCTCTGTGTGACCTATCGGGCAGTCACACATGTGATTA
>JALLAZ010000998.1:0-10855 GCA_036939755.1 Stephanodiscus triporus | reverse complement strand
ATGTATACTTCCCGAAGTTCAAATGGCACGCGTCCGCCATGAATACTTTCTGGAGATGAGGAACAGTCTCTTTTGCAAACGACGGTACAAAGAATATGCCATTGAGAAACTTCAGAGATGATTCATCATTCGGTGTCCCCAATCTTTGCATAATTTGGGAGTCATGTTTCTTCCTCCACTGAAGAACAAAAGTTTTTCTGTGAGCTGGAAGTATACCGTCAACGCCAGCTTCCTTACGACGTTGGGCTTCTTCAGCGAGGATAATTTTATCGAGATTCTGCATCGTTTCTTTGCGTGTGGTAAATGCTAACTCAACGTGATGCCCCGCCTTCACAAGATCCTCTTTAACAAAGTGAGCATATGCAACGTTCTCGTCCGAATCTCCGAAAATCATCTTTCGTGCTTCAGTCCTTGCTTTCTGTATGATGGCATCAGTGTAACAATACGCTCTCCCGTATGGCTCCAGAATTTGAAGAAGAACCTTGTTCGAGGCCAGTGGTGTCTCAGCAATGGTTTTTGCAATGAGTGGGATAATGTAGGACACCTTATAAGGAGAGCGAGGAAGAGACTTGCTTTTCGTAAGTTCCTTCTCAGGTTGATCGCCTTGCTCCGCCTGCACTTGGCATTTAGTGATTCTCCATCCACTATCCGAGTTTGAAGCTTGAACATAGAAAGAACCATCGCCAGAACAGATTAGTTTGGTTTCATCGCTCTTGTGGACACTGAAGTAAATTCCCCGGCAGTTGGCCTCTTCTGCCACGCGTAGTTTAATGAGGCTGCTCTCAGGGAATGTTTGGTCAACACACAGGCGCCTCAATAGTACCTGCGTCATAGGACGCAATGTAGGGGTTACATCACCTGTGTAGTCTAACTCATCGAACGATGAACCCCTATTCTTCCTTAGCCTATCAAGCCGAATCCCGTCACGGTACTTCTTGCGCTCAATCTCATACTCGCGCCTGGCGATACTGGCTTCGGCGGCAGACATAGTCTTATAATTCGGCGCAACAGGTCCCCCCTGAATGAGGTTCCCCCGACGGCGTCCAGTCGGAATTCTCGATTTGCTGTCCATGCTATTGATGCGCTTGTCCTCTTCATCGATATCGTCATCATTTAAATGATCAAAGTCATCGTCTTCAGAGGATGCAAATAGCGGGGGAACATAATCTTTGTCCCGTGAATTATCGCAATCATCATCAGGGCTGTAAAACTCCTCGTCCTCATCATCGTCTGCTCCCTCATCTTCATCATTGTCTTCTCCTTCGTTGTTGCCCTCTTCCCCAGCCATGACGTCGTAGTCTTCGTCCCCGCCGGACTTACCTCCGGCCTTGGCCGCCTCCCCACCCAGTTCGTCAGCAATGCCCTCCACCCCACCAATTTCGTTGGGGACGCATGAGAAATCATCTGGCTGAAAGACATCAAATTGCGGGTCTAGGTTGATTTCCTTGGGTGGAAAAGGGAAGGGAGTTCTCGTTTTTCGAACTGGACGCGCACGCGCAGGAACCTCTAAAAGAGGAGGGGGGGGAATCCGACGAAGCGAGGGCATCTGCTGGTCCTCCTGCGACTGCTGTTGGGGTGGAAGCGCCTCGCGCGCAGCAGCGGACTTGCGCGTGGGCATACAGGGCACAATTGGTTCCAGCGCTGGCACTATTTCTTCAGGCGGACTCTTGCGTTCTCCGCGCGATGCAGTGTCCTTGCGCGTTGAGGAAGCGGCCTTGCTCGCTGTAGTGTCCTTGTGCGTTGAGGAAGTGGTCTTGCGCTTAGCAGCGGGCTTGCGTACAGTGCTCACAATGGACTTGCCAGCAGTCCGATCACTTCGACGTATCATTGGTTCTTCGCTGTGAGGGTTAATACGATTGGTTTTTGCCATGATGATCGACAAACGATGTGTATGGCAAATGTAATATATGGCGTCTGATGTGTTGGAAAGGCGTATATGTCGAAGTTGTCCATAAAAAAACCGCAGCAGTCATCCATGGAGGTAAATAAAAAGGACTTTTAACAAAGGTACAATGAAAGGGGTTTGCTACGATACATAGGCAATATAAAAGTGCCGATGAAGTAAACAGGTAAACAAAATGGGCTTTTTTATAAGTAAGGGTAAACAAAAAGTAAATTTTAAGCCGTGGGGTGAAAAAAAAAGATGGTCTAATGGGAAATTTTGACTCCCAGAAAATTGGTCGGAACTTTATCGGAACCAATTATTCGGATTTCTCAAATTAACAGAAAGGTAAAGAAAAAGTGACTCTTACAAGGAGGGGGTATACAAAATTTGGTTGCGCACTTTCCTTACAGGTGGGTGTACTCCGATAGTATATCTAGAATCCGTAGAGGTAAAATAAAAGTGGTTTAAGTAGTCGTTGCAGGGGGAAACCAAAAAGCTATAAGTGGGGGTATGGGGAGAGTTTTTTTGTTTTTCGATTGGATTGTATTTTTAGGATAGACTTAAATGTGGTATTGTCCGATTGTCCTTTTTAGTGGCTATGTTGTGGATAGATCTCACCTTGGGCATCATCAGAAAAATCTAACTTTTTCAAAATTTCCATAAATTGACCAAGTTATGGTCAGTCAAGTTTGAGTCTTGGCTGAGAGCTCGAGAAGTGGGGTATCATTTTTAGAAATAACAAGGCCTTTTCTCCCTCCATGGCCCGTTTTGCTATGTTATGCCATGCTATGCATATCACACCAACCCAAAAAGTACGTCATTTTGCTCCTCTTGATGTCCTCTTTCCAACGATGTGTCACACATAGATTTCTGTTATGTATTTTTTTCTGAAAAAAATAAGTTTATGTTTTTGTACCAGTTCTACATATGACATTTGAAAGCATGCTTCCATAAGAAGTGATGTCCTACGTAAGTCCTACGTAGAAATGTACCAGGTACATCCCCAAGAAGCGTGTAAAAAGACACCTCCTCTAGTTCGAGAGGGGGGGGGGGGTTTCCAGCTCCATTTTGGTTTTTCTGTCTACTATTTCTACGTACAAAAATGTGTCTTTTTATTTTCTTTTTTTCCTCCACAAAAGAGGATTAGGGGGCCAGCAGCCCCCTTAAAATCCCTCAACACGTACATACTACGATGCATATCTAGCACCAGCAGCCAGCAGCAGGCTCAGCATTCAGCTGCTGCGCTCAATGTACTAGTAGGATCCAGCGGCTAGGAAAATGAAAAGGCCAAAGCCTATTCACTAGTTAGATATTCAGGCAGTCACATACATCCCCAGGATTTTGACCACGGCGACCAAAGACGACGCAGTGAAATACTTCACACTGCCTGATCAGCTTTGGGTGCTTTGTTCGTGGGCGTCTGTATCCTTATTTATTCTTCTTTGCTTCCCCCAGCCTTATTCGCTCCTGGGGAATGGTTCTCAGAGAGCTCACCCGAGCGCCTTACTAGGAGACCACACCCAGGGCGACCCCGTCCTTCTGCCGCCAAATGCCAGGCATGCCTGGCTCAAGGCAAATGCTCACCTGGCTCTAGTACGCAACGCTGTGGCCACCCACCTTCGGATGAAGTCTGCTGCTCTTATTGCTGCCCCGGGGGCCTCGGCGTACTAGCCTTTGGATTCGGTACCTGATCGACAATCAAAAACGTCTTTGGCAAGGGGAGGGACCTTTCTACACATGCATCCTCTTCAGGGAGGCTGGGTACTGGGACGACGGTGCCCCGCCAGACAGTTACATTACTTTGGTTCTTTAGTCATTTCTTTTAGCTACAGGGCTGTCATTTTTTTTCTTTTGGGTTGGTCTTGTGTTGATTTGGTCACGATGTCAGGTAATCATTTCTCCCATGCCCCACTTGTGTTGGATGCTTCCAACGAGGAGGAGGCCTCAAGAGAGGTGATGCTCACCACGATCTCAGATGAGGTGACCAGCAAGTTCGAGGGGCTGACGATCAGCTGGGTGGATGCTCGTCCTTCACGACCTCAGTCTTTACCTGCGAGGGCTGATGGTGGTCGCACTGCCCTTCGGTCCGCTTTTTCTGGCTTGGTTTTGGTGGCTTCTTCCACTTATGCTCACTAGTAAAGATTGTTTCATGATAATCTATCTAAGCGGTGACTGTCAAAATCTGCAATTCATAGATGTCAAAGAGATAAGTGTTATGAATAGTGAAAAAATCACGGTGAGTGTTCAATGCATGCTGCACGCGCTCGTTGAACATGCCATCTGATCGTTGGGCGGTGACCTCCCTTTGCCTTGCCCTCTTGACCTCGTTCCACTTCAATTCGGCCTCTCTGCAGTTGCTGGTGTCATATGAGTGACAAGGTCATGGGTAATAATCTCAGAGTCCAAAAAATTGGTGTGCAGACCGGAGAATCCATCATCCACACACGGGGGGGGGGGGGGGGGCTCTCCTGGGGAGGGAGGAAGAGAGCTGTTGATTCACCCCCCCACCAGACTTAGGAGGGGGGGGGGGCATTGCTTTATTATAATGTGCCGATGTCTTCTTGGGACACGTGGGGCACTTTCCTTGCTGCACAGTGTATCCATTTTGATGGTCTGGGAGGGGGGGGGATTGGAGGTCAGAAGTTTTATGTCTGATGTTTTGGCGGCATGAACTTGGAACTGTTTTGGCACACACACGGGTGACAGCAAGACTCAACTTCGGAATTTTGGCTGAAAAAGGGTTGAAAAAGTCTGAACTTTTTCTAACTCTGAAGTTTTTTCTGCATATAGACAATGCCTAACCCTTAAACCTAGCCCTAACCCTCATCCTAACCCTAACCCTAACCCTAACTCTAATCCCATACAGACAGACAATGCCAAGGCTTTGGCACAAGTCAAGGGTCGTTCCGAGTCCCGACCGCACAGGTCTGACCCTAACCCTAACTCTAATCCCACACAGACAGACAATGCCAAGGCTTTGGCACAAGTCAAGGGTCGTTCCGAGTCCCAACCGCACAGGTCTGCTTCGGAGGGCACTGGGATGCTGGAACTGGAACAACCACTAGTTGGCACCATGGTGATGAACATGGTGTAAATTGCCTGTTTTTGCATGATGGGGATCATTCTCTTGGCAACATTGATTGTTGTCTGCATCATGAGTTGAATTCAGCTGTAAGTAGTTTAGTTGAATTTCCTCCTTTTTCACTCTCACTATTGATACCTGCAGAATGCATTGGCATTGGGTATTTCTATTCAGAAACATTTTGACTTTGTTGAGAAAGATCTTGAGAGTAGACCACATTTCATATCCACACAGCAAGAGGTTTTGTACTGGGATTGCCTAAAAGGTAATTGCTGTAAGCATGTGGGTTGTCCAACACATTCTTGAGGTTACTCATGGCCTGTGTGTTGGGGTGTGTCATTTGTTGAGATTTAAGTCCTCACAGAGCCTGTAGGAGATCCAGGAGCCAAGATACTTGAAGTGCCTACAGAAAGTGAAGTGTCCACCTACAACTGCAATGTGCGTCATTTCTGGGAGATCATTATGTAAGAGGGGGTCTTCTCTGATGGCATAGCCAAATAGGATTAAAGTCAACTTTAAATACATGTTGAACATCAAGAAGTCTCAAGCTTTATATATATTTGGCAAACGGGTTAGTGTCTCCTGATCCGTACGCTGCCAGAGCATCGGCCATACCTCTTAGCGACATCGCTCCCTCATATCCCGGGCGAATGCTTCCCTTGTACCCCAAGCTCCCACCAACTTGAGGATTTCGAAAGGAAAAGTTGAACAAGACTCGAGTCCGCTCATCATTGGCATTGCCGCAATGTAAAGTCCTCGCATCGAACAAAACGGCATCGCCCTTCTTCAGCGTGCCGACGCGACATTCCGCCCTCGAGAGCTGCTCGTCCTTCCTCTCCATGTCGCCGCTGGCGAATATGGCATTCGCCTCGCCCGTATGCGTTCTGAGGAGGAAGGAAGTCGGTCCCATGCCCTCCGTGACATCCTGCAATGCGAGGAATATGACGTACAAGGGCGCCTTTTCCTGGTAGGGGAGATCGGGGTGGACCATTTGCCGATGACTTCCCTTATCGGTGATCACAGCCGCCAGTTCGTACAGCTCTCCGTCGGGAGTGACGAGATTTTCGTACAAGCGTCGGAGGGTGCCGTCGCTCCCGAGCATCTCCTGCAACGCGTCGCCCAGGGCGAAGGTCGAGCGGCGGGCCTCCGCGTCGGGGGCGTCCTCGCGGTCGCCTCCGAGGTGGGACGCGAATCCCCCCCGGAGCAGGCTCAATTGCAGATCGCATCGACACTTTCGTCGATTCTCCACGCCGTAGTACGTCCTCGACGTGGACGGGTCCCTTTCGGTCTCGATCGCGGCGATCCTCTGCTGCTCGAGGACGTAACCGCGCAAATTGTCCGCGGTCTCGCCCGAGACGACGTTGTCGACGCGTATGACCCCCTCCCTGCGCACCACGTCGGCCATCTCCGACGCCATCCTCGCGGATGGGTCCATGTTGACCCTGTTCGACGCCGATCCGCCGAAGCCGGTTCCGGATTTGGGCTTTGCGGGGATTAATTTCGGCGCAATAAGTTCCTTGATTTTCTTGTTCCTCGACAGGAGCTGTTGTTCGTGGAGCGCGCGTCGGAGCATGGCATCCTGCTGGTCTTGATATAGCAAGTCGCGCGCCGAACCGCTCGTCGAACCGAATAGGGACGTGAAGGTCGCACCGACGGCTGAGGTCGGGGAAGCGGCGATGGCTGTGAAACACGCAACGACGTCGCAAAGAAGGCCCAAAAGAGCGAAGAAGCAGGCGGTGGAAAGCCGCGAGGATGCCATGTTTTGCTAGTGTTGACTTAATGCATCGATGTCCTATCTTCGTAAGAGGTCGCTCAAAGCGCGAGGGGGGGGCGATATGCTGCGATGCAAACCCCGATGAGGCGAATGTATCTCGCCCCATGTAGTGGATGGGGGCTTCCTTCGCCGGCATTTGCGCACCGCCCGCCCTTCCGTCCGCCGTGCGTCCGTCTGCCCTGCTCGCGCGCGAGAATTTGACGGACCAGTGCAGACGTTCTAAATGACTGTCACATCACAGACGGCAACAAAATCGCCGGTGTTTTCCTTCATAGGCCGGCCGCCGGGCAACTGAGAATTTACGGACTGGTTGCAGACGAAAAGGTGGTTTCGGCTCGGGTTGCGACTCTAAGTACCTAGCTAAAATACTCTACTATCGTATCTAGGTATCGTCAGATATCTATGCAGAGCCTCAGCATAAGCTTTTATCTACCTAGAGTACGAGTTTAAACCCTAATTATTTGTCTGACCCTATTTCTAACACCCAACACAACCTAAACACACCAAAGAGATAAATTTACACAAAACTTCGTCAAAACCCTTAAATGAATTCTGTCTTACCATCTCATCATGTAGACCGCTGTCTTGCGGTCATTTTGGTGTGCGATAGTCCTTGGTGCGCCAATTTTTTGCCGCAAACCATCGTTCGAGCCTACCAAGTGGTGCGCCCCCAGAAAAAAATAGACCGCACAAGCATGTGTTAGAATGCAATGATCTTCGCAACGATTAACTGAATACTCTGGCACTCCTCAGATAATCAATCCTTAACAGCTTAACACCTAAGTCCGTTCCGGCGGGAACAAAATACTCCCACCCCGTAGGATTGGTACGTAGGAATTAGTACCGAATCACCGTTGCCCCCACACACAACAAAACACAAACACCCCCACCATGGTGAGCTGTTTCCCCCTCCAGCGGCGTGAATCTAATGGATACGCCCATTACAATGCAAGGGCGACGCGGAAGAGGGGTAGGGCGAGGGCGCGGATGCGCGGTTTAAACTAAATCGCAAAAATAACAGAGTAATTAATTTAATTCTACAGTTACTCTCTGTTTTTTCACAATTCGCTCGCCCGCCATCGGAAACGGTAGCCAAAATGGCATCCATTGCCGTCGGCAGGCTGCCATAATATACGAACTAAATAAATACATAGTAACGAACAATAGTATAGCTTGGCTTTATTTTTTATCGACCATAAGATGATCGTTTAGCTACGGTTATTCATGACAAAAAATTGACGACAGAAAAAATGCACCTCCTCTGCCGACCATTTTGATGGCCATGCAAACCAGGCAATACGATGCCGAGTGCATTGCCCAATGGAGCACATTCAAGGCTTCATCGGCGGAAGCCACTGGATGCTGCCATTGGGCAAGTATTTGCCCCGTATCACCCGAGCGGATGCCATGGTCATCAATTTTTGCTTAAAAAATCGAGTTGTGGCGTTGTGGAAATCGCTTTCTTAAGCTAACGTTCAAAAGGCACAAAACGGACCCTCTACTCAGCTCATTGAAGCACAAGCTGAATAGAAAGGTCGAACGCCACGATCAAAGCCAGAGAGCTCAGCTATCTTTCTGGCTATCAAATGCTAACAACGGACAAAATTGGTGAAGTTACCAACCTGCAAAGAAGCTTGTTAAAAAATGTGCCACCATGGCGGCACATAGCTGCTAAGCTGTTAAGGTTTGGGAAGCTTGACTTCCACATAAAAAAGTATGTCGGAAAACTAACAAAGTATACCACTTCAGGGATGTCATTCGTGTCATCATCAATGTATGGCAGGTGAACCAAATTATACTTTGTCTGCTTCAGTGATGCATATTTGAACCACTCAAAAATGATTGAGTCTTGTTCATACTTTGTTTTCTTGTTGAACCAGCACAGGAACATGACGACTGAAGCATGGATGCCCATATCGGAAAGGATTGCGAGGCAGTCGCATCCATGATTGGGACATTTTCCCACCTGCCTCAACTGGGAATCAAAATAAGAATGCAATTCATCAAAATTCATCTCGGACTTACTCTTCTTGGTAACCCTCTGCCACGCCTTCCCCATCTCCTCCTCCTCCTCCTGCTCATCTTTGTTTATCCCATGAGAAGGTCAATCTTCCCCCCCCGCCCCCCACATCCCCCCCCCCATTGTTGTCATCATAAACCCCACAACCCAGCGCAGCATAATTGCTGTCATTGCTGTCAACATGGTACACCTTGGCATATTCAAGCACTGCTGCGATGGCGTCCTCCTCATGCTCACCAGGCCGCGGCCCTCTGGATGGCTTCTTCGCGGCCGCCGCCAACGCGCCCAAAGAAAGTCCATCTCCTCTCTTCCTGCCTCTGCTGATGGGCAAAGGATTTGTTGTCTCTGGCGTGTAGTTGCCGCCTCATCTCGTTGACACCATGATGGGTTCTTTTTCTGATGGCATTTTTTTCTGTTCCTCGCACACACACAACCAGTTGTTTACTTGTGACAGTAGGTACAGTACATACTGTACCATTTTGAGTTTTCGGCGAGGAATGGACCAAAGGGAGAAGCCCAATTTTTTGCCACAGCATTTTCCAACCAAAACAGTTCCAACCACAGCCAAGAACAACCAGACTAAAACAAATAAAATGATGGGTTGGATTGAAAATTGCCCAACAAGTTTTTAAACCAAAATTTTGTTCGTCGAACATTCCTGCCAAAACACTCAATGTCTCCTTTTAACTTTATCAGTCTTAAATCATTGTGTGTCTATTTGTTATGTAATAGAGGACGTCCTAAAAATGAAGCTCATATGTAGCCTTTGATCAATGTTTATAATAATTTATATTCTTTCTTGCAACAAATTACAGATAGTGAAGAAGCCTGACCAGTTCGTCAGACAACCCACTCAATAATTTCTTCTGAACATGGTGTTTGAAATATGGCATTGTGTTCAAGTCACAGGTGGAGGCACAGGCAGGTGGGAGGTGACTGTACCACTGAGCCAAAAGCTCCCCGTGACCAAGGATCATGGTACTTAATTTCTAGATGCTAAAAGTGACGGCATGCATGGTGGTGGTAGCAGCATTGGTCTTTGGATGTGGCATCACCCCTTGCCATTCTCACCCTTTGTACAATGTTGGTGACAACTGACGACAGCAGCAGCAGCAGATATTGCAGCTATGAAACACCCACCTGACACCAGCACTGATCCACACAAAAAAGGAGGTGAGGAGTCGTTGGGTTGGGAAACACACCACAACCATTGTCCACTCCGAACTCTACAACCAACCACATCTTCGAGCATGACTCCAAACACTTCCACCTCCTCCCAAGCATCCTCACTTCTACCACGTCCTACCCCCTCATTGCAATGTTCAGATGCCCTGTGAGGAATCTTCTTACACCACTCTCCTTCCTTCTATGCATCCCCCGCAAAATCAGACTCCCTATTTACCCCGCCAACACACCATGCATCTGCAGCCACCACATACAAGACATCTTTAGAGACCATGCCTGCTGCTGTGAATGCAGAAACAGCAAAAGTGCACACAATGTCATTGCTCAAGACTTTGCACTCACCCTATCCCTTGCTTTGGCACAAGAAGCTAGATACCTATACCCCAACACCTCACTGCCACTGTCCATCAAACCCCAGGTTCACCTATGTTCTACATACGAGGGATAGATTTGCTCCATGATTCTTTCCCGTTTCTCTCTCCGATTGATTCGGGTTTTGCACCTCGAGCGTGGGAGAGTTACTCCCTTCTCTCAGGCATATTTCCTCACGGAAATGGGCAGGGAGACCAAAAAAATCCCATATGGGGACTCCCCGTTTCCGAACAGAGTTTGTTCTATTTGGGGATTAACATACATACTTCTACTTATTTACTTCTCTTCTTTGCAGGAAGACACTGGATTGGGCGCCAAAAAGGGGGGAAAATATAGGGTGCCCCCGCGTTTTTGGCGCGACCACTCACTTTCTTGTGTAATCGCCGATTCAACCCTACATACTGGTACGTATGTAGCGCCCTTTTACTAGTTTCCTTCCGAAACTACTCGCAAACGGGTGCCGGACAGACGAACACACTTTAACACACTTTTACACACTTTTACACACTTTTACACACTTTTACACACTTTTACACA
>JALLAZ010000997.1:0-10833 GCA_036939755.1 Stephanodiscus triporus | reverse complement strand
CCTGGCTTCTGTGAAGAGATCCTCCACTGTTGCTATCCTTCTCTCTTTTTTCCCGGACGTCCCCTTTACTAGTATCAATACTTTACGGATTTGGTCATTGCCTCCACTCTTTTCGTCCACTGTTCCTTTCTTGTTCTTCTTTTTTTTTTTAATGTCCTTCCCTTCCTCCCCCAAGCGTACACAATCCGCACTTTCCACACTTGCACTTTCTCTCCTTTTCTTTCTTCCCGTTACCTCAGTGCTCTTGTCAATGTTGTCAACTTTACTTGTGGGCTCTACCGTCTGGAATGTAAATAGAAATGGATTTTCTGTCTTTCGCGGCATATTTATTGAACTCATTGATTGGGTAGTTGTTGTGATTAATGCTCGCCACACTTCAATGATAAAAGGTCGTTTGGCACTGTTTATTTCCTCGATACACGTTTTGACATCTCTTTCATCTAATGCCCCATGTCGACAAAGGACATCATTTATCTTAAGACCAACAAACTCCCCCAGACTATCCTGTGCTACTGACTTCAAAATAGCCATCGAATTCTGACTTTCCAAGTTGATACCAAGAGGACCTTGTTCAGTGACAATGAACCGGTGAAGGCCATGAATTTTGCCATTTAAAATTAGTGACTGATGTTTTCCCTGTTTGTGCTTCCGTTGTACCTCGAAGACTAAACAAGGGCGGTGTTTGGAGGCATCGAGGAAGAGAGTATAAATATCATTGTGATCTGCCTTTGCCCCTGACTTTGCCAACTGCGGTGCCATGATCTCATCGCCCACTTCAATGCCATGTCGATACGCCATTGAATCAGCATGGATTCTGTCAATAATACATTTTTTTTGTGGATGTAATTTGGCGATATTCATCCCAATGGTCCCAGTATCTGATATGATAAATCTATGTATGGCATAGAGCAGTTGGCCGCTCTTCGGTCTCGGGACAATTGTCGCATTTCTTTCGTCCTTTGCCGGCGGCTCATCGTCGTCGTCATCGTTATCTGGATTTGGATTGCCTCCTCCATCCGCCACTGACTTCGCGCTATCGAGCATCGATTCCATCTTGTTCAAGGATGGGCCGCTAGACGTTCTCGGGACCATGGTCGCATTTCTTTTGTCCTTTGCCGGCGGCGCATCGTTGTCATCATCGTTCTCAGAACTTGGATTTTCTCCTCCGTCCGCTGCCGACTTCACGCTATCGAGCATCGAATTCATCTTTTTTACGGATGGGCCGCTCGACGTTCTCGTGTCAATTGTCGCATTTCTTTTGTCCTTTGCCTGCGGCTCCTCGTCATCGTCATCATTCTCTGGACTTGGATTGCCTCCTCCGTCTGCCGCTGACTTCACGCTATCGTGCATCGATTTCATATTTTTCATGGACGGCCCGCTCGACGTTCTCAGGACAATTGTCGCATTTCTTTTGTCCTTCCCCGCTGGCTCGTCGTCATCATTGTTCTCTGTACTGGCATCGTCTCCTTCTCTGGCTGCGGCCTTTTGTTATGATCCAGACCTCCGTGGCCCTTTCGACATGGTGATACTATTTTTATGCTCAGTGGGGTGCGGAGAGAAGGCTTGTGCGATTCTGTTCGCACTCAGCGAGAAGCTGCAGTGCAAGTCTGACAGAGAGGCTCCAAAATTTACCCATCCTCGCTTAATTTCTTGCCATTCTTACCGTTGAGAAATTTTGTGGCGAAAATTTCTCAACGCATATGAATCTTCTCTCAACAGAGAAGATTTCCTGGAAAAAAATTGCAAAAATCGCCACTGTTAATTTTTTGCCTGCGATTCAGATCGCACACCCCACACAGAACCACACAGAGAGGCTCTGACTGGCC
Source organism: Stephanodiscus triporus (assembly GCA_036939755.1). Taxonomy (NCBI): domain Eukaryota; phylum Bacillariophyta; class Thalassiosirophyceae; order Thalassiosirales; family Thalassiosiraceae; genus Stephanodiscus; species Stephanodiscus triporus. The sequence continues at coordinate 9,007 of JALLAZ010000997.1, read as the reverse complement.
ACTCTGCGATAAAGTTCGCACTCTGACATTCAGAGAGGCCTGGTAAGTACAATAATTCCGCTTTTTTTGGTAGATTGTTGCATTTTGTTGTTGTCAATTCTCCCTGCCACTTCGGCCAATGGAACGGGCCCCATGGACGATCGCTGTTGTTGTCGATCGGCCGGGGTCCGCCTCGATTGTTGCGACGGCGATCGATGACTTCTTCGCGCGATGGGACCGTCGACAGCGCCCCCCGCCGCAAGACGGGGGGATCCGACGATGGGACGGCAGAGACCCCCTCCTCTACCACCTCCTCCTCGGGATCCGCGGCGTCATCGTCGTCGCATTGCACGATCGTCCTCGCGTGCAAGGCCTTCTTCGTTGTGCGGAGCGAGAGGGCGGCGTGCACCTGTCCCACAAATGCAAGTTTCACAACTGCAAGTCCCAAAGAGGGAATACGGTGCCGGCGGACGGGTGATGGCCGTTGGGGCTTTCCGACGTCGTGATCGACGAGCGCCACCACGCCGATGACGGGGGGATCGCTCTCGGCACCGATGACGACGGGAGCGGCATCCCCTCCTCCCCGTCGCCCTCACCTTCATCACCACCCGTCGTCGTCGTCGTCGTCGTCGTCGTCGTCGCACATTCAGCACGATCGTGCCGACGACGATGCGGCGGACGTCGTCGTCGACTGTCGTGGCCTCATCCTGTCCCCGGGATTCGTCGACCTGCAGCTCAACGGCGGGTACGGCGTCGATTTCTCGCGCGTGGCGGTCGACGACGACGACGAAGGTCGGGGACTGGTCGCGTCGGACGTCCTGCGCGTCGCGTCCGACGATGGTGTCGTCGTCGAGGGTGACGTACTGTCGGTCGATGAATGCGATTAACGAGGCAAGGGAGGGACAACGGGAGAGTCGTCGTCGGATGCGCCGGGGGGATGGGTCGGTCGACGGCGCGGTGGACGGCGCGAGGATACTTGGGATGCACCTGGAGGGACCGTTCTTCGCGCCCACGAGGACCGGGGCGCACGATCCGTCCCACGTCGTCTTGCCGTCGGGGGGGATGGCGTCGGTGGAGGACGTCTACGGCCTGTCGACGACTACTACTACGTCGGCGTCGGCGATGCCGACCCTCGACGACGTTGACATCGTGACCCTCGCGCCGGAGCTTCCGGGCGCGTGTGACGTCATCCGATTGCTCGCGAGGCGTTCCGGCCGTCTTTCGAAACCCGACGACGACGACAACGACGACGACGTCGACGTCGACCACGGCGACCCGTGGTCGTCTCGTTGGGACACACCGAGGCGACGTACGAGGACCGGACGCGCGCCCTGTCATGGTGACCCACCTGTACAACAAAATGGAACCATTTCACCACCGCGCGCCGGGATTGCACGGGCTTCTCTCGTCCCCCTGCGCGCTCGGACGGATGGGATTGACGAGGCCGCACTACGGCATCATAGTCGACGGCGTGCACGTGCACGAGTGCGCCGTGAGGATGGCGTATCGGGCCCATCCCGCGGGATGCGTGCTCGTGACCGACGCCATGGCGGCCATGGGTCTCAACGACGACGACGACGACGACGGGCGTGGTGCGATCCCCGGAAGGCGATCGCGCCGTCATGAACGACGGTACGGGCAAGACGCTCGCGGGGAGCGTCGCCCCTATGGATGAGTGCGTCCGTCGATTTCGAACGTACGTCGACTGTCCCATCGGCGGGGCGCTACTTTGCGCGACGTTGCACCCAGCCACGGTCCTGGGGAGGCACGTCGTCGTCGGGAGGGGGCCGGGTAGGGGTGGGAGTGACGTCGCCGATGGCGACGCTGACGACGACGACGACTACGGCAACTGCAGGCCCCCGGCGGACTACGACGACGACGACGACGCCCTCATCGGCATACTGGAGGCGGGCGCACGGGCGGACGTGGTGATGCTTGACGACGATTTGGTGGTACACGCGACGTGGGTAGGCGGCCGCCTCGCCTATCGAAGGGGATCCGGGGCGTGATACATCCCGTAAATCAGAGATTGGGGACAAACGCAGTTTTTCTCGCTTACTTCGAAGGGACAGAGGAGAGGACCTTGCCGCTCCGTCGCGAATATTAGAGATCGGCTTTCGGTTGGGACCTCGGTGCTGGTCTTTTCTTGGAGGATCGAGCGGGTACCGCACTGGGTCGTGGGTCAAATTGCATCATAGTGTAAAATGCATCTCCAAAGGCATTCATCCCCTCCAAATTCACGAATAGCCATTATTATTCTATAAATAAGATTCGAATGTACTAATAATGATGGCACTTGTAGATGCATCACGACTTGAATTGCTCCGTTGTTTCATTCGCTTCATTCTTACTGCAGTCAAATACTCGGAAAGACAAGGACAATACGATAAGTAACAGTGTCATAAGATTTCTTTGAGTAATAATTGATGTGCATCAAGATGCTTCAATTCCTGCTTGCTTGCATAAGGGTGGTCCACCTTCTCACTAATATATTGTTTTTAATTAATACCACACTTAGTATTTCTCGACAAGGGCATAACCGCGCCGTCCCTCACCACACCGCCGCACTCATTCACATTTTCGGCACCCTTGGCCTCTCCCACTCCAAGTCGAGGATCATGTAGTCGTACCTGTGCCCTTGGAGCTCGGCCATAGCGCTCGATGCGTCCTCCTGGTTTACAAACGAGACGAAGGCAAATCCCCGCCTCTTAATCGGCTTCTTCTTGTCCTTTGGTACGTACATCGATATGTAGACGCGACTTATGCGCCCGAATGGCTGGAACAGCATCTGCAGGTCGGTCTCGGCGGTATCGTCAGATATGTTGCTCGCGCGTATGGTGTAGTAGAGACGTCTTTGAGAAAAGGTGACACTGGGCGTCGAAGATCTCGAAGCAGCAGATCCCGTCCCATCGATGGGGGTAAAGGTCGAAGGTCCTGTAGCCAACGACACCGTCTCATCACTGGGGGTTAAAGATATCGAAGACATCTGGACCGAGTCGCTTGACCCCCCCCCCTCCTCCGACCCGCTTCTCCTCTGGCGCCCCTCCTGCCGGGATTGGCAGGTCTCTCACCCCTTGGCATTGACTCTTTGACTCTCAGAGTCCGTCCATCGAGCTTGCACCCGTCCATCTTGGATATCAGCGAAGGTGATGAACCTTGTGTTTCTTCGAGCCGGGTTCCGTGAGGATGAAGACACCAGTCACCTTGCCGAAGTTCTCGAACTCCCTGCGGGAGGCGAGACGCGGTGATGGTGTAGTCCAGGTTGCTGATGTAGAGAGCTTGACCACATGGTTGAGAGTTCGGATTCAGGGTGTCGAAGAGAGGGAAGGTTGGCTCTGGCAAATAATTTGAGAGATCGATGATTGTGACGCGAGAAAGCGGACAAAGAAAGCGACAGACGTCTCAAATGTTTTCGAACTCCTCCCACAACGCGAACCCACCGCACCGAGGATATCGGTCTCGCTCGGTCTGTTCGGCGTCGCGTCCTGAGTCAACCGACTCTACGATACGTACGAATGCTACGATACGATACACCAAATATCTCGCTAAACAACAACAACATAAAAACCACCAACCATGTTCGCGTCGGCAGCCATACGGAGGGCCCTCCTCCCCCGCGCCGCCGGGTTGACACCGTCGTCGAGGTTAGCGTCCACGAAGGGACGTGCCGACCTGTTGGCGGGCGCCGGGTGAGTTTCATTTTTCTTCATCGGACGTATTTGTTTTCCCTCCCTCCCCCTCCCCCTCCCCCTCCCCCCCGGAGAAAATGTCGCGGGCGAGAGATAGAGTGATGCCATGCCTTCGGAGGGCATGATAATATATCGTCGGCTTCTCCCTTCGTCTTTCATTGATTCTCTCCCCCTCCCCTCCTGACACTCATCCACGCACGAAAAAAAAATGTCCTCCCCTCCCCTCCCTCCACCACTCTGCCCTCCCCCCCTGAAACAGCGCCTACGGCGGCCTAACGGACCAGGATCGCATCTTCACCAACCTCTACGGCGAGCAGGACTGGCGCCTCAAGGACGCCCTCAAGCGCGGCGACTACCACCTCACGTCCGACATAATGCGCATGGGACCCGATTGGATCGTCCAGGAGATCAAGGACTCCGGCCTGCGCGGGCGGGGAGGTGCAGGCTTCCCCTCCGGTCTCAAGTGGAGTTTCATGCCCAAGGAGTCCGACGGCCGACCGTCCTTCCTCGTGGTGAACGCCGACGAGTCGGAGCCGGGAACGTGCAAGGATCGCGAGATCATGAGGAAGGACCCGCACAAGCTCATCGAGGGGTGCCTGCTCGCCGGATACGCCATGAGGGCGCGCGCGGCGTACATATACATCCGGGGGGAGTACTTCAACGAGGCGGTGGTGCTCGACGAGGCGATACACGAGGCGTACGCCGCGGGATTGATCGGGAGGAACGCATGCGGGTCCGGGTACGACTTCGACGTGTACCTCCACCGGGGCGCCGGGGCATACATATGCGGGGAGGAAACGGCCCTCATCGAGAGCCTCGAGGGGAGGCAGGGCAAGCCTCGTCTCAAGCCTCCGTTCCCCGCCGGCGTGGGCGTGTTCGGCTGTCCGACCACGGTGACGAACGTCGAGACCGTGGCGGTCGCTCCCACGATACTTAGGAGGGGGGGGTCGTGGTTCGCAGGGTTCGGGAATCCGAACAATCGCGGCACGAAGCTATTCGCGATCTCCGGACACGTGAAGAACCCGATCGTCGTGGAGGAGAGCATGTCCATCCCGCTGCGCGAGTTGATCGAGAAGCACTGCGGCGGGATGAGGAACGGGTGGGACAGCCTCCGCGCTTGCATCCCGGGCGGATCGTCCGTGCCTGTCCTTAACAAACCTTTGTGCGACGAGGCGCTGATGGAATTCGACGACCTGCGCGCCAAGGGATCGGGACTGGGCACGGCCGCTGTCACCATGTTCGACGACACCGTCGACATGGTCGGGGCAATCCGTCGTCTGGCCCACTTCTACAAGCACGAGAGCTGCGGGCAGTGCACCCCCTGCAGGGAGGGCACGTCCTGGCTCGAGGACATACTCATACGCATGGAGAGGGGGGACGCCGACAAGCGCGAGATACCCATGCTCGAGGAGATCAGTCGTCAGATCGAGGGGCACACCATTTGCGCGTTGGGCGACGCGGCCGCGTGGCCGGTGCAGGGATTGCTCCGACACTTCCGGAAGGACATCGAGGACAGGATCGACGATCCGTCGAGCTTTGACCGGGAGAAGGCCTTCCAGTACGCGTGGAGCGGCGATCCCTTCGACAACAAGGAGTGGGTCGAGGCGAACGGAGACAAGATGGTATACGGACTCAAATAATATGTAGTTTGTGTATGTTCGTAAATCCTACGGAGTGTAAATTACAGCATTAAATCTTTACCTTGAGAGACGAATTATTGATTGGACACTAAAATTGTTCGTCTAGTAACAAGGCTCATCCCACAATGATGAGAGTTTCATCTATTATGTTATCATCGGCCTCACTTGTCTTCGATTCATGAATGCTTGTGTCTGGACCAATCGACTACTTGACAATCGACGGCTGTCGACAGGGGGGTCAACGAGAGCGACGGGGAGGTGGAAATGCAATGCGAGGAGAATTATGAAACAACAATTTCAATTCAGTATGGTACTGTACATTTGACCTCAGTTGGCAACCCCTTAATTGAGGGAGCTTATTTCTCAGCTTTTATGATGGCCACTACCAAACTGAATAGTTTATACAACCCCCCATTGAGTGAGGGGTTGTATAAACTATCACTGGTGTTGACCCCATGGGCAGGGGCCGAGAAATAAGCTCCCTCAATTTGTGTGTTATCAGGTTACACAATCGAGAGATGGATGGCACAGAGCTGAAGTCTCCAAGCATCATGCATTCTACTAGTGTAGTTGGCTCTAAACTCAATATTGTGGAGTCATAGTACCCAATAGTTGCATAGCACATGTTCCATCTAGATAGTGTGTGGAATTCACCGTAGTATTTATTTATGTCAGTCTCTATTCCATTGCTTGGTTGTATATTTGTATTTACTAGAAATAACATTAGTTGTAGTAGACACTCGTATTCTGCTGGATCTAGAGTGCATCTAGATTCAAGACACACCATGTACATAAATGACTCTAGCAGTCTAACTCTATGCACCACAGGTGATTGAGCTATGTCAAACAGACTACATGTCAATCTTACATTGTCGTAATCTACAATATTGGTCTTAGAAACAATATGTATGCTACCATCGTGCAATATGCGAAGCCATTTGGTAGATCCTGACAATAAAGATAGTGTGGGAGAAATGTCAGACACACCACTACTGGACTTTACCTTCAGAGTAATTTGCATAGACGCTCTACATAACTTAGACACTGCACGTACAGTTGGATTTCCAAAGTACCCATCTTTTGGACTTTGCAGTATTCTATTTTGTGTAGGAACTATAGTGCTTAATTGGCCTGTTTGGTATCTTAAACAACCACATCTGTCTAGGTAAACACCCTCTGCTTTGTTCTTAGATTAAATTTTCTACTAACAAATATGAATGAAAGTGAGTAAAATATACCAACCTTCTCCCAATCATATCTCGGTCGGTTTACGTCCCCAAACCATGCCCCGAGTGAGACTTCCTATTTTTTTAACCTGCCCTACAATATCTAAGTGGGTGTGAGGTCGGAATTTGTGATATTTAGAAATCAAGTTGCCAATTGAGGTCAAACGTACAGTAGTCAACCCCTTTGAGAGACTTTTTACAGTATTAATTCCTATGTCTGTTTACGATAGGCGAGAACGCATAAATAAATCTAGCCTCCGCCCCTGAGATGAGCACCGCCGTGGAGTGAACTTGACTGATGGCTTCCCCATTCCCCAGATATCTAAAATCTCAAAGCATCATCGTCCATCGTACTGCACTATGGTGTCATCAAAAAGCCGAGTTCTCTCGTTCGGAGTGTTGCTAATTTCATTTTTGAACTGCGCGAATTGCGCGAAAGTAGGATCTGAGTCGATCAGCGAAGCAGTAGTCGGAGGGGAAGCTACCGACACCGCGTTGATGGGTAAAATATTCCCGGTCGTTTCTCAACTATTCAGGCGGTAAGTAGTCATGCAAAACGTTGCCTTCGTTATTTTCACATTAAGATCGTGTGCCTCATTTTACTCTGGGTCATTGCTGTAGGAAAGGTGGGCTCCACTTCGGCCAAGTATTTCGACATGTGACCGATGCTCTACACGAGGGAGAACTTGCCATATTTGCAATATTTGGTTGGGGACTGGTGCCCGTAACACAATTTTTTTATGAGATATGCGCAAAGGCGACATTGGAACGCATGGCTGAAGATGATGAGAGAGCGGAAGCTGTGGTTGAATTGATGGAATCCAAGTCCTATCTTAGGGAGACTTACGAGGCTATAACTCCTTGGAACGATGAAAAGGTTAATGATCGTATACATGAAATGAGGGATGAGAAGAAACCACCCTCAAGTGAATTTGCACGTGGAATGATATTACCATTCAGAAACACGCGTCTATTTCATGTGGTCGATCATATCAGCCAAGCTTCGAAGATCGGCCTCTCCGTCATCGCTGTTGATTGCATAGCTCTGGCTGCTAGGAAGCTCGGCTACAATCCGTGGGGGATTATGGAGAGATTATCTCGTATATTTTCGAAAGTCGTCACCACAGGTTGGATCGCCTCTCGATTCAAACTTCTGAAGCGGTTCTTTCTTGAGAAGCTAATGCCTGGAGATCTCGGTAAATTGCAAGTGTTCGACCAAATCGCAGATGGCTTGATCTTTCTCGGTTGGATGTTCTCCATGCTCAACTATCTCGAGGTTCAAACCGGGATAGCAGTTATGGTACGAGCATCAAGAATTCTATCATCATTTATCTGGCCATCCAGGGCCTCTTTTGCCGTTGCCCACATATATTTGTTGTCTGTTGACTTAGTCACTATTTAGCATTGGCGCGACAGGAACGTTGGTGAGTAATTACCTTCTAAGTTATACGCTGTTAACTTTTCATGTCGCCGACGGTTATTCATTGTATATCGCGTTAGATATTTGGGCTGGCTAGCAAGGACATCGCCAGTCAGCTGCTGAGTGGGATTTTACTTCATCTCTCAGATAAAATGTTCGAGGTAAGTATGAATGTGCTATTTTTGTTGGTAATCTTTGCTGCACAGTTAAATGATGATTTCTCCCCGTCGCTCATTTTATACGTAGGGCGACGATGTCCGTTTTTCAGATGGAACAAGTGGAAGGATTGAGAAAATGGGATGGTTTGAGACGATGATTCGGAACTCAGGTGAGTAGATATGGGCCAATTTTGACGAGAATTTTCTTCTCGCGGCGTTCTTAATCTCTTCCATACTCAGATGAGTTGGTAGTGAGTGTTCCCAATTCAGCGGTGAGATCTGACTGCTATTGCCATTCTTTGTGCCCAAAGTATTAGATTCTGCTTAATCCTTTGTTTTTCAGTTGAGTGGCCAAAGAGTGTACAATTTGAGCAGAACTCCAAAATCACAGGTTCAACAGACACTAAGAGTTAGATACGACGATGCTCATAAAATTCATAAGTTCTTGGATGCTATAAAAGAAGAAATTCAGAAACTTCCAAAGTTGATCACAGATGGATCAAGGTGAGCACAGTCTATTTGTGGAACATCATTTTTTGGAGCACAACGTAGCATGTATATATTATTCATGTCATTTTATTCCAATGATCAAGGCCATTCCGTGCGCACTGGCGAAACTACGAAGATGACCATCTGCAGATTGTGGTCGATTGTCATTTCACGATTAAGCCAACCGGTGATGAATATTTTGATAACAGGCAAAAGGTGTTGGAGGCAATATTCCAAGCTGCGACGAAAACTGGTGTTCACTTTGAAATTCGCGCAGATAAATGAGCGACGACTCCAATTTTTCATCATTGAGCTTGTAACAGAGAGCAATAATAGATTGATTTTGTTCGTGGTGAGCACAGTCTATTTGTGGAACATCATTTTTTGGAGCACAACGTAGCATGTA
>JALLAZ010000996.1:0-10814 GCA_036939755.1 Stephanodiscus triporus | reverse complement strand
GAGGAGGAGGAGGGGGGAGAGGAGGAAGAGGAGGGCTTTGTCGCCGATGACGCCCTGAGCCAGGTGACGTTCGACTTCGACGATGAAAAATCACGCCCGGCGGCCTCAATCCATTCAGCGCGATGCTTCCGCCACAGGGAATATATCGAAGTGTTTGAAGGACGGCACGAGGGCTATTTGGTTCAATCCGCTGGATCCGAATAGATTGCTGGACGATCTCCTTCGGCTGGAATGAGGGAGTGAAACGTTTCCATTATATGTGCAGTTGACAAATAGATGCGTCGTCCCTCGGGTTGCTTGTGCAATGTCGCAAAAATGAAAGAGTATGTCCTACAGTCGGAATGGCTTGTGTCACTAGGTATTTGTATGAATATATGCTATTGCGGAAATGTGTACAAAATGCCGTTGAGTCTGTGACAAATCATTTCGATACCTTTTCATCACAAGCGACCGGTTCCCTCGGATAATATCTGCAATAGGTTCTAAAAGGGACCAAACGTCTGTCAGATTTCGATTCATGTGCTGAATTACATATCTAGTTTGCATTCTTCGCGCTGTTGAGCCTATTCCAAATCTCTTGATAATTCTTTACCTATCCATCTGGCGGCAATATCTCCAACAACAGTTACTAACAGGAACAGAACGCACCCGCGTTGCTGCTTCCGAATAACTACCGTGTGACATAATGTCAACAATTTTCATCCCTCATGACACTTCGGCATTTCCTCGTTGCGCATACTCAATCTGATGTTGTTTGCCGATCAACTCCTCCGAACGTAGTCTCATCCTCTCGGAACGCGACGCCAGCCGGCTGGCCTTCTCCACGAGCCTCAAGTAATCTCCCTCGATCCTCAGCTCTTCCCTCCTCAGCGCCTCGACGGTCGTTCTGGTCCGCGTCTCGAAGCCCATCGCGGCCATCGACGATCGACGATCGAAGTCGGGATTCAGACGTATCGTCCCGTCGTCCGCCTTGTCGACATCGAAGGATCCCCCCGCCCCCGCCCCCGCACCCGTCGCCGCGCCGTCGTACTCCCTTCGTCTCAGTTCTCGCCGTACCGCATCCCTCCTTCGCCGGAGCAGCGCGGTCGCCTTGGACAGATCGTGGTCGGCCTTCCTAACCATGCCATCGACGTCGCGCGCCGACCTTTGCGCCTCGACCAGTATTCTCTGCAATTCGGCGACACGCCCGCGGGCGTCTTCCAGCGCCTTCCTGGCTCGTTCTTCGGCCTTTCAGAAACGACGGAGATGTTTTGGGAATCGACGCGCGACGTGGATTAAAAAAACAACAACAAACAAACAACAACTCCCACCCGGAATCTCTCTCTCTCTCGCTCGCTCACTCTCACTCACCTCCGTCGCGAGCCTGACGTCTTCCTCCGCCTCGTCCAACGCGCGCCGCCTGGACTCCGAAATCCGGTCGACCTCCTCTCTCTCCCGTACCATGGCGTCGTATTCCGACTCCGCCGAGGCGAGCGCCTCGATGTCCCGTTCGACGACGGCGGGATGACGATGCTGTCCTCCCCCGAACGTAATCATGCCCTTCACGATCGCGACCCTGTCCGACGGCGGCGGCGGGACGTCCGTCATCGTCGTCGGCGTCGTCAGGCACGCGTCGTCTCCATCCCATAAGATTTTCCTCGCTGGAAAAATCCCCCGTTGGAATTCACCAAAACAGCATGCTGGTCGGCAAAACAGAGCCGATGAAGCTCGTTCACATCCTCCCCCTCCATTATTCGTCGATGGGGAGCGTTCGAAACTCACGGGGAGGGCCGAAAGGGGCGTCGGGGGAGGTTGCTTCGGTCGGGGGAGCAAACCGGCTCGATTTTTAAAGCGGTTTTGGCGACCTAGCGCCGAAACCGCACGTTGGATCGCGGCGAATAGGGTATTGCCGGATAGCCCGAGCAGGATCCTATCCGGGACGTATTCCGGATCCCTTTAATTCCGCTCCCCTGAGGAGATATGATGCGGCGGGTGACGGATGCGATTCTATTGAATTGAATCGGGGGGAGTTGTTTGTGCGGTGTGGGAAATTATTTTTTTTAATTGTGGCGCCGCACTTGCGTGGCAGGGGTAATAGAAGTCATTCCCCAACGTTAACAATCATTGTACAATCAGGTGTTCGTGACCTCTTTGTTGTGTCACGCAGACAGAAAAAACGACGCAATGACTTCATAATGACACCAACTTGACGCTCTCTCGTTCAAGCCCAAGAGGAAAACGGGGCTGGATTTACCGCACCGTTCTCCTTGCCTTTTATTTTTTTTATCGTACAGAGGACTCAGTTTCAAAGAGGCTTCGGATTAATCCCGACATCTACTTGGGAATTCGTACTACGGCTCATGCCTTAAACTGAATAATGCATGCAAAACTGGACACAGTTGATCCCACAAAACGAAACGATCACATTTCGTTGCCAAATCAAAGAATGCACCCGTGCTATGTGCTGCTACCACCTGCCACATTCATCGGTCTTCTCGTTTATGTCTAGCTTGACGCTTTACATAAAAGCAGAGCGATTCACGATAGAAATCAGATACTTCTTCCAAGAAGCGTCAACGCACTGAACTCTGCAAACACAATTCATAGAAAGGACTTAGATCATGACTGCAATCACCGTTGCGATGTCTTACAATCCATACCAAGGAGCCCCTGCGAGGGTGATCGTTCCAGTGCACCTACGAGAACAGGCGTCCCCCGAACAATCGAAGAGAAGACTTACGTTCAGGCCAACAGTAACAGTGCATCCCGTTGAGAGACTTGCAAGCAACAACGAAGATAAGTCAAGATTGTACCTCAGCAAGGAAGATATGAACGAAATTTCTATCAAAAACAGGGCCATCCAATTGACATCCAAAGAGACACGTACTTCCTTAAACCATTGCAGGGTCGGACTACACGCTGAAACCGCTCTCCGTGATACCGACATCACCTTATTCCTACCGCAAGCAACGAACAAGTTAATCATTAGAAGAGCTATACTCAAGTACCACAGGAAGCAGAATGCTAACATCAACATGTCCGACGAAGAAAAACTCGTTTCTTTGGCAGCGGTGAGCGTAAAGCTAAGTCAATGGTCAACGCTAGTCGCATTAGATGCGGCACGACACGTATCACTGCAAGCGTATGGAGGTGATGATACGATCTTAACCGACACGCCTGTAGACACTTCGCCACTCCCAACAACGAAGAGGCGAAGAATTATATGCGATCAAGTAAAGGCGAACGAGTAAATATGTGCTGTAGACCTGTAACCTTTAATAATGAAGACGGCCACATAACTGAGTAAAGGCGATCTAAATTACTTTCTCTTCCTGTAACGTTTCCTGCCTAGCGAATGCCAATCACTCTCTTTCATGCGACTGTTCTGTAGTTCAATCTTAATTGCGATCCGCAATGATGTATTTCTACCTTAATTGTGTCCTCAACGATGATAGAGAGTAATTTCTGTTCACCCCCAAAAGTATAGCTGGTTGAATGAAATGAATGCCGAAATACAAGGATTATTGGTTGAGAGTCGAATGATTTGAGAATCAGGGCGATTCGTGATTGACAGTGACGAGCAGTACGTTCCATGATATGGATACTTTCCCAACATTACGAAGTTGGGAAGGGAGCGGCTCCGTATGTAACTGTTGATGGAGTAGATGCAAAGCACTATACCCCTTTCTGATCTCTTCTCTTCGTCGTACTTCTAGCTCCATTATTATTTGTTTGTTTTACCCCCCGTAGCAAACTGTGCGGTTACGTTGATATTTTTGGGGCGAGGCCCGCATGCCTTGAATCGATGGCGCGCAACTAGACCACTCTGCCCAGTTGATAAAAAAAAGCATTATTTCCCATATTATGTTGTAGATAGTAGTGTGCCATAGCATTGTTAATTAGGAGTATGTAAGTAATAAACTAATTCTCTATTTTAGAAAGGTATCCCAAGAGTACATAGTAGGATCTTTCATTATTACCCATCTTGATTCTTTACCATACCCCTAAGCACACTGTCTAAATAAACCAAAAACACGTGCTCTGAATTTAAATAACCCCGACGCGACGGGGGGAATTCGTCGTCCGGAAGTCCGAACGCAACCATGGACCCCAACGCCGCGCCTCTCCCCAACTACCAGGAAGACGAGGCCCTCTTCGCCCAATTCCTCCGCGAGCACACCATCCTCAGGGAGGCGTCGGCGGATGACGACCTCCTCGACGAGGATGACGACGACATCGACGACCTCCTCCTCGAGCCCACCACCGAGGGCAAGACCCTCGTGCGGCGGGTGCCGTGCTACCCCCCCCACCTGCAGCGGATCAAGGATCGCATGCCGTACAACGACGTGGAGGGACTGGACGGGAAGAGGACGTTCCTGATCGAGGTTCCCCTCAGCGAGCTCGTGGCGTGGGACGCGGTCCGGGGGTCGGAGCTTGCGAGGAGCGCGACGGGGAACGCCTCGAGGTACCACGAGCTTTTCTGCAGGGTCGTCGATTCAATACTGGACGGGATGTCGCCCTCCCCGGTCGGGGGGAGGGGAGGGAGGGGCGCGTCGTCGTCGTCGGGGGCGGCGAGGGACAGCATCGACGTCCTGTCGGAGCAGCGTCGCGCCCAGCAGGAGGCGCGGCGGGAGGAACGTGAGGCGGCGCGGGCCGCGAACGGCGGGCTCGACGACGTCAACGCCCTGGGGGGCGGTGGACTCGAGAACGATGCGGCGGTAACGGGGGGCCAGGCTGGGGGAGGGGCCGCCGGGGGGACGTCGGCAACCGAGGACCTGCCCCCCCTCCTCATGCGACGGTACGAGCTGCGCATATTGCCGCTCCGTCGTCCGGGATCCTTCCCCCCCTTCCACGTGCAGCATCGCGACGCGCCGTCGTCGCCGTACTACTCCTCGTCGTCGTCGTTGGGGTCAAAGCTCGACCCCTCGTCGCGATCGGAGATCGAGGGCGCGTCGTTGCGTCAGGTGCGCTCCAGGTCCTTGGGACACCTCGTAACGATAAAGGGGATGATCGTCCGCGCCTCGGACGTCAAGCCCGCCTGCACAGTCGCAACGTACACCTGCGACGCGTGCGGGTGCGAGATCTACCAGGTTGTTTCGAACAAGCGGGAATTTCTCCCGCAGAGGCTCTGTCCCAGCGGGGAATGCCGTCGGCAGAGCAAGAACGGCGACACTCTCCACCTCCAAACTCGCGGGAGCAAATTCGTCAAGTTCCAGGAGCTAAAATTGCAGGAGCTTCCGTCGCAGGTTCCCATGGGACATGTCCCCAGGAGCATGAGCGTGCACTGTCGGGGGGAACTGACGCGATTGGCGTGTCCCGGGGACGTGGTGACTGTCGACGGCGTGTTCCTTCCCCAGCGCGTCGCCGAGGCGGGGTACAAGGCCATGAAGGCGGGGCTGGTTGCCACCTCGTTCCTCGAGGCGCAGAACGTCATCGTGCACAAGAAGAGCTACGACGAGTCCGGGAACGCGCACCTTAGCGACGAGGAACGGGCGAGGGTGGACGCGCAGATCATGGAGATAGCGCACGGCGACGATCCGGTGGGGACGCTGAGCTCCTCGATCGCGCCGGAAATCTTCGGACACGAGGACATCAAGCGAGCGTTGCTCCTGCAGCTCGTTGGGGGGTGCACGCGCAAGTTGCCCGACGGGATGCGCATACGTGGGGACATAAACATCTGTCTCATGGGCGATCCGGGAGTTGCCAAGAGTCAACTTCTCAAGCACGTGGCCAGCATCGCGCCGAGGGGCGTGTACACGACGGGCAAGGGAAGCAGTGGTGTAGGATTGACCGCTGCGATTACCAAGGACGCTACCACGGGAGAGCTGGCGTTGGAGGGTGGGGCGTTGGTATTGGCGGATAGGGGAATTTGTGCCATCGATGAGTTTGACAAGTGAGTATGTACTGCTTACGTTCTTAGCTATGCGTCATCATCTTTTGTCGCCAAGGCTGACACTTTGAATGCACTTCATTTTCACATCTTGTTCGTCGAAGAATGGATGAGAATGATCGAACTGCCATTCACGAAGTCATGGAACAGCAGACTGTAAGTGTCGCAAAGGCCGGAATCGTAGCCACCCTTAATGCGCGCGCGGCGGTACTAGCTGCGGCTAACCCACTCTACGGCAGATACAACCGTCGAAAGAGTCTGTCAGAGAATGTGAACCTTCCCAACTCCCTGTTGAGTCGATTCGATCTCATGTTTTTGATATTGGACGTCGCCGACGTGGATAGGGACATGGCGCTGGCTAGGCATGTGACATTTGTCCATCAAAATGAGGGCACTGATGCCAAAAATGGCGGTGGCGGCGTGGATACAGTCCCGATGGACGACGATGAGGAGGATGAGTTCGGTCTCGACAAGGACAAAGAGGACGAAAATGACCAACCGACGACCCTAGTATCTTCTGGCCTGCTACGAGAGTACATTTCACGGGCCAGGAAACATCAACCCGTGGTCCCGGCCGAAGTCGCTCCTTACATTGTTGAGGCCTACGTCAGTCTGCGCTCGCAGGGAACGCCTACTGGCAAACAAATGAAAAATGGTGACCAGACCGTTATGACGGCGAGGCAATTATTATCGATTTTGAGGTTGAGCCAGGCTCTCGCACGTCTTCGTTTCTCGGACTATGTCGCTCGTGAAGACGTTGACGAGTCTATTCGGTGAGTAGTCATGGTGTGTTTCGCTCAGTGTTTATTCGTACTGCGAAGGACTTACACTTGCATTTGGTTTCTTAGCTTGACTCACATGAGTAAATCGAGCCTCACCGACAATGATCAGGGACCCGGAGGAGACCAAGGCTCATCCAAGCGTAAGTGGGGTGGAGAAGATGTCACCTCTCGTATCTTCAACATTATCCGAGACTACTCCACGTCCTCCAGATCGTCACGGATCGAGCTGAAACTGGTCGAGGCCATGGTCCTACGGAAGGGGTTCACGGAGCAACAGCTGAAGCAATGCCTTGAAGAATACCAAAGCTTGGATATAATCCAAATGAATTCTACAGGGACGCATCTCGATCTCTTATCGGGGGAAGCGCAGTGATGGGATCGCTCTGATTCATCTATAAGGAGACAAAAAAATTAGTGTTTACATGTAATAACAAAATGCATGGTTGAATAAGATGAAATTACGTTTATTCAAGATAAGCATTTGACGACTTTCCAAACATTTTTCTCAACACCAGCCATCTGCGAAATAGGGCCACCGAGACGGCCGCGTACGCGCATGACCCGGCCACTTTGAAACATGCTCCGGCCCCCTTCACTCTATGTATTTCTCCGATGATCAATGGGGAGACGATTCGAGCCACGGTATTCACAGCACCGTCGAATCCCATGACTGCCCCCCTTTTTTGAGAGGGAACGCACTGCAGTAGCATCGAGGGCACCGATGGACCGTAGAGAGGAACCCCCACGTAATACAATGCCGACGCGCCGAGAATCAATGCAGTGGTTATTCCCACGTTCATCCCAGCTGGAAGAGATGCCGCGTACCCCAATGTCCAAAGACCCGTTCCCACAGCTCCCAAGCCAGCTGTGCAGGCTGCCACCGGACCAAACGCTTTCATAAACCGCGAGCTGACGAATGCCGACATGGTGAAACTCACAACGGCGAACGATGTGAATGCCATGCCAACTGCCTGAGTATCGAAATTCAGTCGGTTTTGTAACAGCGAGGGGAAGAATGCGAAGAACGTGCTGTCGGCGGCATGATATAGAGCCGAGACGCAGGCAACGCTCGCAACTCCGGTCCACAGTGTGGACCCCAGCGGGCAAGACACTACTTTCTCTTCGTCCATAGCGTGACCTTCGGCGTGTTCTTTGTCGGCCGACAGAGCAGCCGTCTTCGCTAGCTTGTCGCCACTTCCCTTGTTGTTTACGAATATCGACACAGACACGGCCGCAAAAACAGAGGCAATGGCCGAAAATAGGATGACGATCGATATGCGATTCGATTCGTCAACCACGCCGCTCCCTCCGAATATTTGATAAACCAACCCCCCTAGGGTTGGCCCGACTATGAAGGCAAGCGTCGAGGAAGCGTCCTTCCACGCCAAATACTTCGACAGGTCTCTCCTATATCCCTCCGATCCCCTATCCGCCAGGTACGCCTTGCTGATCGGGCCGTTGCCCGCGAAGCATCCCGTCAGCACCCTCGCCGCAAGGAATTGTTCCAACGTCCAACACCTGCGAATGCCCCAGCTTTGGAGCATCAATCCCAATCCGGATCCAGCCAAGGTAAAACTCAAAACGATCTTCCTTCCCAGTACGTCGCTCAGGGACGGCCAAAGCAAGATACCGAGCATCATCCCGAGAGGGTAGGCCGACGAGAGAGAGCCGAAGGAGGCGCCGATCGGCAGGGAGAAGTGCCTGCCGAGGGCGGGCTGGATCGGAGACGTCATGGTGAAGCCGAGTAGGTTGAGGAAGCCGGCGAGGAGGACGGCTGGCACCGAGAGATCGCGGTCGAAGAATGGCCTCGATGACGCGCCTCCTCGAGCATCCGAGGGGTGGTGCGGATGATCCCCGAGGACGTCGGATTGTAGATTCGGCGTCGCGTGTCGCACCACGCCGCGTCGTCCGGGGCGAGCGGCCGTCGGAGACGAAGATTTGCCCAGCGAGAGGGAGTTTCCGGCGACGGCGAACGTCAACAGCGCCGATGTCGACAGCGCCACGAAATGAATATTCCTGCGCCGTCTTCTGACGTCGGTGGAGGTAGTTGATGATGGCGTTGGCATGATCTGCAGTACAATAATCGTAATCTCCTTACAGCTACCTAGAGTACAATATCCACTCTCAGCTCATCTGATGACTGTCACAATTTTTGCGGGAAGACAGAACGAACGATCCAAGACCGAAAAACTCCAACGCGAAACACACACTCCCAACATCAGCTACACATAAATAATAAGCAAGACGCCGCACTCAAAATAAATCAACACCACGACCTTAACAAGTAATTCATGGGCCAAGTCGCCACTAAATTACTCTCCAACTACAGCGGCATTATGATGCCGCCAACGGTCAACTACCCACCCCCCGCAGTCATGGGCTCGGAGTCCATCATGAGCAAGAAGGCCCACGGAACGAGCAGCGTGCCCGTTCAGAAAAATCTCCGATGGAAATGCGATCGCGACGTAGCCGATCGAATTTGCAACTTCAACCGACACTACGCCGAGTTTTCGGGCTACTTTGAGACGCTGCAGGAATTCTTGAACGAGGCGGATGGCACCCCGGGCGAGATGACGTTTTACGACTCCAACACCGGCAAACCCCTCTTCTACGCCCCGCGCGGCCGGACGATGGACGAGTTCTTGAGGGAGAGTCGTAATCATGGATGGCCTAGCTTTCGTGATGAGGAAGTAAATTGGGATTTTGTGCGCGTCTTGCCGAATGGCGAGACGGTAAGTGTGGACGGCACCCACCTTGGGCACAATCTACCTGATAGAAAGGGCAGTCGTTACTGCATCAATTTGGTGTGCGTGGCAGGCCGTCCGAAGGATGATGCATGTGCGGAAGATGCATCTTGAGTCTCGACGCGGGGGCGGTGTAAATTTTCATTTCCAGACCTTTGTGACTGAAAAGCTACGAATTAACCTTTGTTGCCTACAAACCAAAGTCAACATGAAACCTTTTGCCAAAAAATCGTCAATTATCAACCCTTATTTGGCTTTTTCATGTTCTCAACGGCCTTTCTTCTTGCCTGGCGTAACCTATCTGCTGCAAGCGCTCCGCTTGACGTGCCATCGCTTGATCTAATTCGATTTTCAATCATTTGTATGGCGAGACCATGCTCCTTTACCTGCATCGCATGACTAGAATTCATTGATGTAAGGATAGGTTTCTCCTCCGTCGTGTCTTTCACAGATTGAATTCCGCTGTGATGTGGATTTTTTATGTGTTCCAATGCTTTTCTTCTTGACATCCGCAACCGATCTGCAGCTAGAGCTCCACTCGATGTACCATCACTAGACCTTACTGGATTCTCAATCATTTGTATAGCGATGCCTTTCTCCTTCAGCATCTTTGATGTGGCCGATGTCTCTGTTTGTGCGACTAGACTCATGGAAAGTTGTGTACTCATATTTTCAAATGCCTTCCTTCTTGCCTGCCGTAATCTATCTGCCACAAGTGCGCCACTTGATGTGCCATCGTTTGATCTAACCGGATTCTCATTCATCTCTATGGTCAGACCGTGGCCTTTTGCTGACAAATCTAGACCTGATGTTGGTTGAGAAAATGCATTGGTTCGTCGTGGTCGTGAAGGCCTCTTTCCAGGAAACGTCTCAATCATATTTTCGATCGCATTCCTCCTCGCATTGCGTAGCCTTTCTGCAGCAAGTGCACCACTTGATGTACCGTCATTCGATCGAATGGGATTTTCATTCATCATTTTGTTGTGTATTATCCTACTACGGTTGAATTGTGTGTTGTCCGCCGTTTTCGCCGCGCACCCGCCCGTTGCCAAATCAAGTGCCGTCCTTTTCTTCGCCTGTCGCAATCGAAAATCAGGATGATTATTCACCTGACATAGCTTTACAGTAGGAGTTGCTACGCCTCCCACGTTGGCGCCGTCATCGCCCGAGCCCGAGAATGATGCTGCAGACTTTGTAAAGAGCAGTTGCCTCGCCGTTCCATAGACAAGTGGATTAGATTGTGCGCACTCTTTAAGCAGCCTTGAGGGGGGAAATCGACAGCTGCTCCGCGATGAAGCGATTTGAACAATCTGCCTGAGCATGGTCATGTATTGCATAGGCGGTGACTTGTTGGTGTCAAGAAGTACCAGTAGTTGCGAGATAACAGGACGAAGTGAGCATATCTCCCACAGTTTTGGG
>JALLAZ010000995.1:0-12430 GCA_036939755.1 Stephanodiscus triporus | reverse complement strand
CACCGTTATGCGCCGACATGTCGGGTAATCGGCATGCCGACACCGACATGTCGGCACATCTGAAGAGCCGACATGGCCCGATGTCGCCGACATGATCTGTGTCGTGTCGGCGACATGGCGCGGACATGTCGGCATGTTGGCCGTTTTCTGGGGAAAAAATCCCCGACACGACGCCGACATTTCCCGCCAAGCTTTTTGGTGCAGCAATAGTTGTAGCAACTGAAATTGGAAGAGGAGGGATTGATTCAATGTCAACCAAGAGACTCAATATTCTCGTGCTGCATAGATTTGCACCACCATCCATTAAAGATGGGTTGTCGATAGCATCCATTGGAATAGCTGCCCTCATGACTTTCACATAGGATCCTTCATTGCCTCTGAGACCATATACCCGTGGGAAACCCTCAACCCTGATCACACTGTCCATAGATGTATATTGCCAAACTTCCACATCAAAACTTGAGAGGGATTGGCATGACAATGGCATATCAAATGGGAACTCAAACGGGGTCACTGGCAATGCCGAATGATCCATAATAACGGGGTCCATTATGGAACCCTGACGAAAGTATGTTTTTGGTGTAGGCCAGGCCTTATCCAGTGGAACATCTTATTCCACGAGGCATTATTGTCGTTGAGGGAGAGGATGGGGGGGCTATCCTGTGGAACCAGTAGTCGTGTCACATATGTCATATCATACCCCGAACGGCGGACGACACCCGCCGTTCCCCCACACGGAAACACAAGGTGAATTCCACCTTCTTGTCCTCCGGAGGGATGCATTCCAACATACTGTGTAAGGCCAATGTCTTTGGAGGGGGCTCTGGAGGAGGGCAGAAAACCATACATGACCGGCCTATTGGCACCATAATAGGAGGTGAAAAATTGTTCGTCTTTTCAGGGAATGAAACAGAGGGGGCGTGGGATGATGAATTGCTACATCCAACAACTGGCTATTGTTCCCCTGTTGTAGCTGACAGAGTACAAACCATTGCATTTGGCGCCGGCAATGGAATGGAAGTCCTAGGAATATGATTCCCCCCAATGCATTGGATCTGGTGCAGCTAAATTCGAATATTTGGAATTTCCAAATTTAGCTGCCCATGATGTATCAAATATTCGGATATATGAATTTAGATGCCAATATTCAATTTTACATGGCACCAAAATCATGTAATATTAAATATTCCCAATATCAGAATATTCATGGCTAGAATAGACCATGTAAATTCGAATATACATGGCCTGCAAGCCATGTAACATTGAATATGTGCATGCCTTTCCCATGTTCAATATTACATGGCTTTCGTGCCATGTAAAATTGAATATGGAATTCCCATATTCAATATCACACAGTGCAAAAACCATGTAAAATCGAATATAGAATTCCTATATTTAATATTACATGGCTGGCGATCATGTAAAATCGAATATGAGAATTCTATATTCAATTTTACATGACCCGCCATGTCATGTATATTCAATTTTACATGGTTTGCAAGCCATGTAACATCGAATATGACTTACTGAGGACGATTTTGGGTTATCTATATTCAATTTTTTTTAGCTAACGGAATAATGTATAATCAGAAATAGGCATCGATAATCAAATAACCGAATATTTGATTTTAGCTGCAACCGATCCTAGTCATTCTGTCTGTGGGAAAGTCATCCACGTCTGCCCCTTCCAGCCAACAGTCCCAACACATCTGCTTGTCTAATTCATTGACCATCAAATCAAGGAGGTCAAGATAGGCCTTCATAACCTGACATGGTATCTTCTTTGGATTCCCAACTGCTGCACACTGTCACTCAAGCCAACTCATATCAATACTGTCTTTGTCGTCATCTGAGAGGTCGTGTTTATATTTCTCAATAAAGAGTGCAATAGCCAGGACATCACAATTAGCCACGGCATGCCCCTTTCTCTGGCATGCATCACAAATGATATCAGGCCAATATTCACCATCATTTCAGTCGGGGCGGGCAAAACGCCCATACGGTGCAGAGGATTGACCCATGTGACCACCGTCCCTGCCACCTTGAACGTATGGGCAAGCAGTAGTACCTGATAATGTCTAGATTCCTCACAACTGCCACGAACATCCCATGGGGTGCTGCAGTCATCTGACATCGAGCCACCATCGGAGAATCCTGAATTGCCATTTGGCACTCCCTTGTGTCCATATTGTCACCCAAGGTTCAATTCACCCTTGGGAGGACAGCCTGTGGACGTGTGCGTGCATTAGAATTTAGTTGTGCAACAAGACCCATAACACAGAGGTTTGTTGGGAGGTATCCATCATCCAGCCCCGAGATGTAGTTTGTCACACACGTATATAGTGTTGTGAGCACATCTGCGTATGCCGGTTCCGTTATGGCATTGAGGAAAGAAATACTTTGTGTCCTATCGTCCTGTACCACACCCTTCTTTCATTGGAGGCGAAAGTAGAGGAGGAAGGAAAGAGCAAAATGAAAGATATCTTCCTTGTCGGGTCAAATCCTGGCACCGACAATGTCATGATATGCCAAAGGAGATCATACCCATTCCCAGATTCCATGCAAACCATATTCACGATAGATGACACCTGTGTGTCTGGACAAGGTAGAAGTCGGGGAAGTAATTCCATCAAGACACGAGCTATCAAGGCATATTTTGGCAACTCGAGTCCCAGTGGGCAGAGAGCCTCAAACCCTATCTTGATGCTCACGCAGTCAAACAGCTTAACTGGCAACAGATATAAATCATTGCCATTTTATGAAAGTTGCTGTAGAATTCCACCGTCGACTCCATGTCAAACTTTGCCAATTGAGGGAACAACCTGGGTCCTTTCTCCAGGATACGTTCCAGCTGAGGGCCTTTGTAGTATCCCCTTGGGTGGTCCCAATTGTCACATATCGTAGTGTGGAGATGAATGATGTTGCTATAACTCAGGAGACATCAGTCAAGTTTATTTCCATGTAATCACAATGATGGACAATTGACATGGTTAATGGGTGGTAACCATGGACGCCACCATGATACCTTACATTCCCAAGTCGTGCTATGTCCAATGGGCTGATTTTCTCATCAATAGCCTGACAATAGCAACCTGCATTCCTGGGGGAGATTATTTCACCACCAAGAGTTTCATCCTCTTTGTCATCCTGGTCTCAAGCTTGAGCAGGTGCACACCACACCCATGGATTCCCCCCCTTGGTTGTCACCCTGTTGGTGCATTGTCATGGACTAATGCCTTAATCGCATCTCTGACTCTGTCTTCTTGGCCAATATCGACACCAATCATGCAAGGGACACCCGTCAAGCGAGGGGAGAGTAGTCGTATCCATCTTCAAAGGTGAGATCACAGCATCCTTATGTCATAGTGCAATAGACTCACACACCAAATGCTTGTGTGGCATCGGAGCATGGATGTGTGCAGTCAGGTGCTCATCCAGCGCTACCACTTGGGTCACCGTGTCATCACTGACACCAGTGGTCGGCAAAGGGGGCAAGCCCAGTGAGTGGCGGCTCGTGCAATGCTCCCCAGGATCCGGCGGTGGTGCTGGGGTAGTGGTCCACACCATGTCTGCATTGGCGCATGAGAGAAGAGACCGCATGTCTGATGATTGAGACATGTATGATCACAGTAATCCAATAGCGGTAGTTCAAAGTTTAAGAACTAGTCAAATCCGAGCAGCTTGGCTGGTAATGTCGGCGACAAGGCGAAATGTCGCCAATTTTGCCCAAACAGGCCAATTTTGGCGACATGTTTTCTTGTGTGTCGGCACACTTTTGTGTCATGATTTTCTGACATTGATGTACCATGAACAGATGATTTTTGTATGTAGGAAGAATGCAGATGTGCGAAAATGTTGATCTACTAACCACCCCCCCCCTGGATGTCGCAGACATTGTCTGTGCTGGCGCTGACATGTTGGCGTGACATGTTGGCGTGTCTGTCATTTTTTGGGGAAAAAATCCCAAACACAATGCTGACATTAACAGCCAAGCTGAGCAGCTCAGCGGCCACCGACGGGGCGACCAATTTGTCAGAATATGGATGATGAATCCGCTGAGTTTCAGCACATTTTTCCAAGCCACAGGCGAGGAAAATTTATTGGTACTCTTAACCTGTCAGAATTCCATCAAAGTGGGTGATAGGAGATGAGCCTATCTATCTTGGTTGTTATGTACCCCTAGCTGAATTCAGCCAAAGTAGCTGAATTCAGCTTTGGTTTGCTGGCCTAGACGACAGTGAAAACTGCTGTTGTCTTAAGAATGGTCAATGATGCCATGTTTGCCATGGTCTCTAGTTGTTCCGCCCGAGTGGCGGTTTGAGCGGACCAATGTTTAGGGGGTCAATTTTCATGTGTCCCGATGTATTATGGCATTTTTTTACCATCGTCGATCTCAAAAAAGGAGGGGGGGGTGTGTTTTACGGCAATGAAAACGGATTTTATGTAGGAATTAATACGTAGTGCTGTAGATTTTACCACAAATCACAAAATATCCAACACCACCATGCTGAGACCTTGATCCCTCCGGATCGGTGAGGGTGCTACCTGCTCCGTCCTAGTCAAGAGGCTACACCCATCGCAGGCTGTGGCAGCAGCCATCACCAACGCATCGGCGAACCAGCGCATTGATCTCATCGGCACTTGCCATGCAGTCACCACAAGAAGAGGGAACACATTTGAGACAATTTTTTTCACATCACAGACCTTCCCTGACGTTGAATTAAGCGCCTCATGTCAATTTGTCATGTGTGGGCATCGGGACGCCTTGTGGGAGATAGTAACTGCTGGTGTGACTGTGCCCAGCACTGCTCCCACTCTCCCTCCGTTGTTGCTACTCACAACATTATCAATGAACGGCATTTATTTTGCGCAAAATTGTGCCAAGGATATTGCGTGAGTGCGCAACAAAGGATTCGAGGTTGATGATGACAATGACCCAGCTCCCAAAAACATCCCAGCCCTTGCTGAAGCGGTCATCAATTCTGGAGCTGCGCCGGTGACTTCCGGCAAACTCCTGTGCTATTTCGGAATCCATCTACTGATGTTCAATGTTGAAACTACAACAACATCCCCTGTGACCAAGAGGATGATCCATGCCCCTACAATGTCAAGACCTACATGTTGAAGAAGTGTTTCATTGCCATCACACGGTATCTTCGCTTCACCAATGTCGAGGGACCAGCCTTCATCAGAAGCCTGGATATTGTTTGACATAGCCATAGTAGCTACCAGATAGTTTTAATGGCTAAGTACAACCATAGATTTATTCCAATTTGTTTTAGCTTGTTTAAATAGCAGCATAAATCACAGAAATTAAACTAAATGTCTGCCCAATAAACAAAATTTGCCTGATCTGGAGCATATTGACCATTTATGTTTTTCGACACTAATTCCTATCTATGCACTAGCGTTTTCAAATATTGTAAAACCAATGAAAAACCAACAAATTAAGATACTACAATACTGTACCATACATACACATATGACAAATACTCTACGTATATACTCTCTAGAGTAAAACTCAGACACACACACACAACCACAACCGATGGCACAACCAAAAAACACCAACACCATGATCTCCCCTGCCCGTCAGCTTCTAGCTTTTCAGGTGAGTGCGATTGCCGTATGTCGCGCGATTGATTGCAGAGGTTTTGGCATGATTTTGGACAAGGTGGGGGGAGCGTCATTGTCATGGTTGTTGTTGATGGCGTGGAGGGCATGGTAAGTATTTAGGTTGTATGATAGATAGATACTGCATCATAGAGTGTGTACGACTCACTAGATAAATTAATACTTAAGAAGAACGTAATATTATTATTATGTGTAGTCGTACCATCTCGCATTGTGGAGATGGTTCCAAAGGGTTCGTAGTGTCTTTTCTCACAATGTGAGAAAAGACACTACGAACCCTTTCCGGCAACCAACAAATTTGAACTTGTATTCACAAAGGAACTAGTACCCAAAATTTTGTTTTTTACGTACGTAGTTTACTATCAAACATACACTATGGCTACACGTAGAACATAGGTAAAAGGTATTAGGTAGACATAGTGTAAGATATGCACAGCCATTTACCTTCATCCAGTGGCACTAAGCTTTGCAAACATAATAGTTGCTCAAATATGGCTAATAGCAACAATATTCGGGCTTCTGATTTTGTCGACAAGATCTGGCAGGTGGAATGACCACATGGCTGCCATATTCCTTGCCGGATGGGTGATTTGTCTTGACGAGAGCATGTCAATATGGCAAAACAAGTGGACTTACCCCGGATGGATATTCTTTCCAAGGAAGCCCCACCCGTTTGGAAACAAGTACCACAAGGCGTATTGCACCCTGAGCAACATCATGGTTTCAATAGAGTTGGTGGAAGGTAAGGATGCACCTCCCCAAATTCGAAAGCAGTTTGAGCAGTACAGCAAGACTGCTAGACTGCTGCTCTGCATGCTGCAGTTGTATTTTCACACTGCCAGGTATATTGTCCTCAACTCTGGCTTTTGTGTGCTCAAGGCACTGATTGAGCTGCAGAAGAATGGTCTGTTTGGTTGGCCTGCGGGAGTCCTTGGCTGGAAATGTTGCCTAATTTCATCCAGAGTGGGCAATTTTGGCGACATGGTTTTTAGTGTGTCGGCTCACTTTTGTGTCACGGTTTCCCGACATTGACGGACCAAAGACAGACAACATATGTACATAGATAAGTACATACACTATCAAATTCCCATGTGATCCCCCCTTTCACACAACCCCGCATCGAAGTGCATTTTCACATCACATCCCGCGACGCACACAACAACATGCAGAGCATGCAAAAAAGAGGTGCAAGGAACATCAATATCGTCGTGGTGTTTGATTGGATAAACAAAGCCCCCAACGTGTGCAGCGTACTCACCAACAGCAGACTCCCCATTGCACGTGTGCATGTGTGTGTGCAAGGATGTCGGAATCATTTCGCGCTCAACGAGCTGCTCGACGTCATCAAGTCAACGAAACTGCAAGCCACAGCGAACGGACTCCTCCACGTGAACTTGACAAAACAGCTCGTTCCCTTTTCGAATTAACAGGGATGACTGTCTCGACCCTGACAACTGGAAACACTGTTCAAACTTCCCTGAATGATGATGAGGATGTTGATTTTGTCGGTGGTGGAGGTGGGGGATTTGATGATGATATGGGGGAGGAGGGGAATGGGGGGGAGGAGGAGGAGGAGGTGTTACTACCTCCTTTACCTCATCCGCAAGATTACGCAACAGTTGTTTCCTCATAAGGATCGCCGTTTTCAGAGCTTTGCTGTCCTTGCCCTCCAGGAGGCCTCAGAGGCATATATGATTGGCATGTTTGAGGACACTAACCTGGCTGCATTGCATGCAAAATGTGCTACAATCATGCCAAGGGACATACTCCTAGCACGATGCATACGTGGCAAAATTTATACCAAACCAGATGCTGAGGGGGGGAAGTAACAGGCCTGGAAATTACTACCTTTGGCAGTATAGTAAGAGGGAAAATGGGGAAAGTGCATCGGTTATTGGGTAACAAGGGGAAAGAGGTGGGGAAGTGGAAAGAGGATAGGTGGTTTGGTGATGAAGGGGAAAGAGATAGGTAGGTTGTTGGGTGACAACAAAGGGGAGGGGGGAGTATATGTTTGCATTAAAACTAAATAAATACATTAGTATTTAATTACATTGCCCAAGCACATGCACCAGTTGCGAGGGGAATCATCCTTTGACCCACTATGAAAAAAGAAGATATTGTGTTTGAGGTTAGATGGCAGCAGCAGGGGCGGGAGGGAAGTTGGCAGAATAATTGTGATGGTTGTGTTGAGACCAGGATGAGGGGTAAAGCAGATCTCAGGCCGTCGTGTTGCACCGCATAGCGCTGACAAGTGCCGACACGTCACAATTTGCGCCAGCCGATACGACACCGACACGGCATCCGGCAAGCCGACATGGTGCAATGTTGCCGACATGGTTTGTGTCGTGTCGGCAACATTACGCCGCCATGTCGGCATGTCGGCCGTTTTGGGGGGAAAGAATCCCCGACACAATGCCAACATTTCCAGCCAAGCAGAGTCAGTTGTAACAGTTAAAGGATGGAATATGGTGAAGGGGTCATTCTTGTTGGTGCTCTTTGTTAATGATAGCTTAAGCAACACCCCTGAAGAAGACAAAGTCCATGTTAAATCACTGAGCAACAAGGAAAACACTCAAACAGTGCAACATTCTCCAATGGAGTGAAAGAGAGGACTTTTACATTGGCGCTGATGCTTTAGTTGACCACTGTTGCAGCAGCGGCATACGACACTGTGTGAGATGAAGGCTACCACAGAGTCAGTGAGAGCATGCGACATCAGCAGCCCAGGGGCCAGGTATAAGGTAGAGAACCATATAAATGATGGCAGCGAGCATTGTTTTGCAGGCTAAACTGATGGCTGGGTGATCTACGTAAATTGCAATTAAGGTTATCAGCTCAAGTGCTTCCATATGGTGTCACATATGGGGCCACATTTTGAAGTCTTGCGTCAAGGCTCACATGTTTGTTGCAGTTTCATGCAAGGCAAGATGAATCAGCTTCATATCCTCTTTACTCCCCGTTAAACATCACATAGAGAACTGGAGCCCCGTAGAGGACTATTCACCAAGACATGTTGCACCCCCACGTTGGCTTCATTACTTAAGGCCAACCGCAACCTTAATAAAAGAATAAAGATCAATTCATCAACCCCTTCCAACTCAACAGCTTCTAGCGGTACCAATAATCATTAAAAATTGATGAGATATTGGAGTCTAATCTGCCCTTCAGCCTCTTGCTCTGGATCATATTTTGATTGATTTCTCCTCAGTGAATTTCAAACACAGGAACTAATTTTTAGAGCTATGTATTGGTAGCTTTATGTACCACTAATATTCGTCAATCAATTTGGTAGCTTTATGTACCACTAATCATCATCAATCAATTTGTTTGCTTGATGTACCACTAATCATCATCATCAATCATTTGGTAGCTTTATGCACCACATGTATTCAATCAACTTGGTAGATTTATGTACCACTAATATTCGATAACTTCATCAATGAAGCACAGGTTACTGAGTGCTCTCCTCAACTCATTATTTTGGTCTCTTGGTAATCGGTCTCTTAGTCGGTTTCTTAGTAGTCGGTCTCTTAGTCGGTCTCTGTGGCCTATTTGTAGGTGTTGGTCTTGCAGTTGTTGGTGTAAACGTGGGCCTCTCAGTTGTGGGACTTGCAGTTGTGGGACTTGCAGTTGGACATGCAATCCAGAACAGGCACTGCTCCTCAGTTGCTATGGTATCCTCAGCATCTTGACCACATAGACGGTTCACGTGGACTTTGATGATGGGGTAGCCTGGTGTGAATCCCGCATCATCGGTCATATTCCAACAAGCTTCATAACCTACATAAGAAGACGTAAATTGCACCTTGAGTTATAATCCCTTACGGGTATACAGCATGATCATGGCTTGCACAGCAACACTTACCAATTGTACGACCGCTGTCATAAGGATCTTTGGCATATTCGAATTCGACGTCAGGGGTGTTGCTGTTGAGTGTTGTAGTTCCATCATTCAAACAGTCTATGCTATCATCTCTAAATTTTACCCAAGCTTCTTCAGGGTCGGCGTCCTCTATTCCACAACCATCATTTGCAGGGATGTTTAATAGGTAAGCTGCAACACAAAATTTTTTAGTATTGCAGTCATATCCAGCCAAAGCCTCTCCGACTACATCAAACTTAGATCCTGACCGGTTTCCAGATATGGTCATGTTTATTATTTGAGGGAAGGCGGAATATTCACCTCCATTCCAATTATCTGAATCATCTCCCCAACCGTCACCAGTTTGATTGATATACCCGTCAATATCAGGAAGACCCTCCCGAGATATACCAACGCTGGTGGATCTTAAACCCTGGCATAGACATATAGGTGTGGGTCCTGGTGGACTCATTGGAGAAAAAGTGGGTATGCTGCTCGGATTCTCGGAAGGGTTCTGGGAAGGATTTTCACTCGGGTTGGAAGAAGGACTCCCGCTTGGGTTCTCGCTCGGGTTGGAAGAAGGATTCCCGCTTGGGTTCTCGCTCGGGTTGGAAGAAGGACTCCCGCTTGGGTTCTCAGAAGGACTGGAAGATGGTGACTCTGTCCTCACAACTACAGGAATTGAAATATCATCGCATTCACATTTCTGATTTTAGTGTTGGAGGTGGGGGGAATGTCATGTGAGTACGGACGAAATCATTCAGACTTATACGCAAGGGGGGGGAACAGAACTCACAGATGTAGTACCAGGATTTAGGCATTGAGTTTGCCCGGATGATGAATAAGCACATGTTGATGGGCAATCTTGTTTGGAATTTTGGTCCCATGCAAAACAAGCGTAAACGACCGCTTTACCGTCCTTTCCCGCGGTGCATTGATAATCGAAGTTATTTATCTCAAAACCAACAATTGTCCCGTTATTATCTTTGAAGTCCCAGCAATCATCACTGTCAAGATTGTCAACCCTACCTTCATTGCGTTCTTTATCAGCTTCTCCCAATGTTTGCACGAGACAGGATGTGTTTCCTTGATCAGACAATGCATTTGATCCGTTGATTCCAACATAGACCCCAAGATCGTATCTTTTCGTAGCTTTCACTTCAATAGCCATAGTAAAGCCAATCCTGATAGATTCACCTTCGGTGCAGTTTGGGGGACCTGTATATTTTGTCACGTTTGTATGGACATCTTCGGCAGTGCAGCCATCCAACCCAGAGGCCCGTTTCAAGCATAATCCTCCGGAATAATTAAAAGATGCATCATCCTTCGACCAGAAACGATGATCTTGGATAGACGGATAGAACCGATGATGAAACAGATCACTACAGAGATGACTGGGATGGCGACGAGTAAGATTGCTTGATAGAGCACCAGACTCTGTCGAACATCTTCGAGTTGATCGGCAATCTGATGCATGTTTCCATACAACCAAGGCATTGGGGCCCAGCCAAGATTAGCTGGGAGCTCGATCACGGCTTCGTGTGCAGTTTCTTTGAGGCCGTTGATCTACAGTCCCATGTGAGGTCACATGTAGAAGAGGAGAGGTTCAATGAGTGTTGAATGGAGGTGCTGTGAGTATATTTTTAGGCAAACGATACAAAATCATCATGATGATACTAATGTCTCACCGTCTCTTCTAAGCCCAAGGCCAAGGCACACTCTTCTTCGTTGCCCAGAGCATTGTTCCTGATGGCATAGGTCTCTGCAAGAGTATGTGTCTTTGAGATCTCGAGGGTCTGTGATTTCATTCGGTTGGCATCTGCTCCGCCAAGACCGCGCGAGATCTGAATTGAATTGATTATGAGAGAGCAGATTTGGGGCGCGTCACTTTTCATGAGGATATAATAAAAGTTTGAGAAGAAGCACGAATAAGAGAAATGAACTTACCGCCTCCTCACGGCCCAATGCGCCTTCCTCTTCTTCGCCGATAGCGTCGACGTGGCTAGTGGAGCATGCCTTCAGAGCGGAGCACATCAAGATGGTGGGGGATGGCGTCGTCGCCACCATTTCACCTTGATTAATGATCGTCAATTGTGGAGAAGCACCACCGATGATGACCGAGATCATCCTGGAGAGGGCAACAATGGGTGCTGCCGCAAAGGACGCATGAGTAGCCAGGAGGTTCCAATCCAAAGGCGGGGCAACATAGTTGGTGGTTGTGGGGATGACATACCCGTCGGTGTGGGTAGTTGCGAGAGGAAGCGTCTTGGGGATCTTGGTGGTCTGTAGATTCATTAGATTCGCGTCTGCTTGGCCGAGACTGAAGTCGATCTAAATTCGTCAGAGAGAGCGGATTTTGTTCGCGACAGGTTTCGTGAGCACGCGCAGGTGCGAGAAGAAAGGGCATCAAGTGGCATGAAGAGAGTGTCTTACAGCTCGCTGGAGAGGATCATGCTACTTACCATGCACAACGCTGACGATCCCGACACATCGTCTCCAAACGATCCCTTGGGCAAATGAAGAGAATCGGCACAACAATATTGTGCAAATACTAGAACTGCGATAGAACGAACTGCGGAGGACATTATCACCTGCGGCGAATGATGAGATTGTGGATAATTTGGGTGAGATGATGAACGAGTTGCTGTCGATCGATGTGAAATGGAAATGAGTTATGACAAGAACGCTCTGCTTTGAAAAAATGAATCGGAGTTCTCATATTTTTGGAGGAGGACGAGGAGGAGGAGGAGCTCTCATCATCACACCAGCTTGGGAGTACTGCGGAGTTCGGAGTTCTCATTCTGTACTCTAGTATGGTATCGACGTAAGCAGTCTCACTCCCGCTGTTTGTGGTAATATGATACACAGAGCTAGGGATTGCAAGTTTGTTATTTTTGGACCGGGGTCCATTATTTGGGAACAAATTTGTCTAAC
>JALLAZ010000994.1:0-10850 GCA_036939755.1 Stephanodiscus triporus | reverse complement strand
TCTCGACTATTTCTCGGAGTTGGCAACCTTGCGAATTTCTTCGCTGTAAAATAGTCGCGAATTCCCGATTCGTGACTATTTTACAGCGAAGAAATTCGCACAGAGCTCTATAGAGGAACTTAGGACTATTTTTGCATGTGTACTCTAGATAAGTAAGGTAGATCTAAATAGATGTCTGTTTTTAGTTATAGCCAACGGATACATAAAAAAATCCCCCGCAAGACCTGACTCTACCTTGGAGTCATTGCCGCCCATCATGGCCTCGGAACACCTCAACCTTCCCTCTGTGCCGAGCACCGCTCGGATCATCCAGCCTGCCAACAAAGACACGGCCCTCTTCATTCTTCAGTCCGTCCTGAAGACAGGGCAAACCTCGCGAGAGCTCGAATGGAGCCAGCGCTTGTTCGGTGTCGCCTGATGCTTGGACTTACGGCGACGACAGCCCGTCAAGGCACGACACTTTGGAGCTCGAGGCATGGTGGGGGTAAGGAGAGGTCCGGAACTGAGTTGGAGTGGGACGGGAGTTGGGAGAGAGCGAGCGCAGCTCTTTTGGTTCCGCTCCCTACCGGCGCGCTGAAAAAAACAGGGTGATCCTAAGACCACAAACCCGACTAGGCTACCCGTCTCAAAATAAAACCTGCGCAAATTGATGTGACAGCAATTCACAGCTAAAATCCGAGCGAAAAAAAACGCAGCGAATTTCGTTTTAAGGCCACTCTATTGGGACCGGGCACTAACAAGCATGGCGGTCGCTCGATATCGATCACGGACATGATGTCTTCGAGAGGCAGCATGAAGCAAATTCGGGCTGTGGAGCAGAGAACCGAACACATGCTGCTACGCAATGCAGTTGAGTTGTTCCTCCACTCAGACGCGTCGGAGTCAACTACAGACTCCAAATCAAATGAAACTAAATAGTACTATTGCCCACTCATTTTAATTGGATTATTACATACATACTCCCAGACGATAATTGAGAAGACGAAAATCTCTCCTAACTTTAAAACATGCATTTGATTCAGACTCAGTAGAAAATCGCAGATCTCTTGTAATTATTCGGGGAGAGGGACCAGAGTTTTACATATTACATTACCACCGTCTCTTTTGCGTTCTCTCTCAATTCAAATTCTCCCTTAACTCTGCGTACGACTATTAGGTCCTCTATGGTCTATGGTAGGCGTTATATGCAATCTCTAACAACTATCCGTTCAAACGACACCTAAGTTGTAGATAGATGCCTTGTGACTTGTGATGTGCTTCTCCGTGCCAAAAAATATCTCTCCTCTCCGAACGAAAGGCGACGACGAGTACAGTATCCTCCAAATTCCATTCGCCCCAAAAGAGAGAGCGTAAAAGATTTCACCCCCCCCCCGAAACCTTAGCCTCTTCCAACAAACTAGTAAGCCGCCAAGATCATGACCTCAATTGTTATCGACAGACCACCCTGCTTGGAATCTTTTCCGCAGCGGCGAAGACGGGTGAGCTTTAGCGCCGAGGTCACAGGATACTGCGTCGTATCGCACGAGTATCCATCGGACTACTTCTATACTCGCTCTGATGTGAAAAGGTGAGTCGGGCATATCAGTGCAAAGCGGTTTTCTGTCGCACTAGATACAACATGGCGATGATCACTTACGGTATGGATTCGTAATGTTCTCTCGCTCCATCAAACACAGATTCAGAAGAGAAGCGTCGGAGGAAAGAGAAAGAAGAGAGGAAAGAGGAATGGAATATTCCGCTCCTTCCCCTCTCGAAAGAGCGTTCAACGTCGCGTCGTCGTCCGTGATCACTGCATCGGTCTTGATCATCGGACTGGTAGCCGCAACGATGGCGTGCCTTCCCATATTACTGCTCCTGAGG
Organism: Stephanodiscus triporus; assembly: GCA_036939755.1. Classification (NCBI taxonomy): domain Eukaryota; phylum Bacillariophyta; class Thalassiosirophyceae; order Thalassiosirales; family Thalassiosiraceae; genus Stephanodiscus; species Stephanodiscus triporus. Next base: position 8,990 of record JALLAZ010000994.1, on the reverse strand, counting down.
GTATCTTCGATTCTTTTGTTCCCGTTCAATACCTGTCAAGACGACGTCGATTCGAGCATCCGGCCATATTCGCCGCCGACCGACGTCGAGGCAAGCTCGTTCACGGAACGGATGCTGTTCAATTTCTTGGGGAATCGGCCCCACTCTTGCTCAAGTAGTGGACAGTTCGAGAAGCAATGTATTGCGACACTGTTGAGTAATTGAGCACGAGTGTCTTGTGTTTTGTACAGTCCATCATATCACGATGTATCTCCCGCGGACTCATGTGTGTAAACTCTCCTCCCACGAGTTCGTCACTTGGTTTAGTTTGACATAGAATGTACTTAGACATGATAGAATCTAGATCATAATGTTCTCTTCAAAGAATATGTAGTGTGAAAAGAAACGTACATGAACAATCCAGGTTATCTCGTGGACTTATCTGCAATAGAGAAGTTGGCGAGAATGATTTGTCATTGCGATCGTCGGACATTTTCGGACATCACCAGCAACGACGAAACGTTGCTCTTCCCCCCCTCCCCCGCCGCCCCTCCCCCCCGCGCACGCCCACCACTCACTACTACCGCATCGGATTCTTCCCTTTCCGCCGTTCCGCGAGGCGTAGCATCCCCTCCGCGAGGCCGTTCCCTATCAACGTCATCCCCGATCGCGTGCCCTCCAATTCGCGCACGTACGCCCCGTCCAACTCGTATTCCCTCGCGCCGCGTATCAACACGTTCAGGTACGATCGACTCGGAGGCGCGTCTCGTCCGCGTCTCCATCCTCGTCGCGCCGCTCGCAGCGTGAATGCCGGAACTCCCCAATCAGTAGTCATCGGCGTCATTTTCGACACCTCGGTCGTATAATTCGATCGGCCGTCATCGTCGTCGTCGTCCGGGCCTGCCGCCGCGCCGCCGACGCCGGCCTTGGCCCGTCGCAATGCGTCCGCCCCCGCGGTCTTCCCGTCGCCCGCGTACGGCAAGACCCGACACCGATGGAGGGAATACGCGAACGGCACCCCCTCCGTGCGGCATATCGTCGCGAAGTCCTCCCCGGACAGCTCGTACAGCACGCCGTGAACTACCGCGACGTCGTCGTTGTCATCCGTCGCAGCTCCTCCCGGTTCGTCGTCGACAACGGGCTCGATCGACGCCCAGCTCGGCTCCACGAGCGGCAGGCCGGGGACGTTGAACCTGAGGACGTGTCCGGGCAGGATCGCCGCGGTCGAATCGATCGGGGAGACGTCGCGCATGTCGATCATGGTCGAGGAGGCCATGTTCGAGCCGAACGCGAAGTATTTGTACGTCTTGGTCTTCTTGCTGCCCGTCGGATTATTATTGTTATCGTTGGCGAAGGCGGAGAGGGCGCAACAACGGGAGGTCGTCGGGAGGAGCAGGAAGGCCGTCGCCAGTAGCGTCGCCGGCAGTAGCGACGACGATCGGTGGCGGCGGCGCGGCGTTCCGAGGATGCGTGCGACGCGCTTCTTCGGCTGCATGGGAGAGAAGGGGGAGAGAGTGAGTTGTTGAGAGGTGGTTGTTCTTCTCTCTTTGCGTCAAATTTTTGGCGCGCTTGACATAAACCCGCGCGCCGGAGATGAACAGCTTCCCGCCAGGAAACAGAGTGATATGAATCTCTTGAACCAAAAAATGAATATCCAGAGAACAACAAAAAAACAAAAAACCGCCCTCCGATGAATTTCATCACGAAGCAGGAGATGACAGATGCTCGAGATATTATGATGACAACGACCACACACATGATCGCAAATCATTATTGAAAACCGCAATATTAAGCATGTCACACGGAATGAATCGCGAAATGATCACGACCTTGACTAAGGCGGCGTCGATATCCTCCTGCGCCAGCACTGGGAGCGAGACCGATAGCGATTGCAGTCACCTACCGGATAGGCCGGTAAAAGCCCAAGTTCGAAGGGGATCGAATCTCTCCAAGACGCAGCACCATCTTACTGGTTCGTTCCTGTTCGATGATTCTCCGTTGCCCCCGCTCCCCAACAAGCCGAGCTCATCGACGAACCCTATCAACGAACGACTCGTCCACAACCACCTGAAGAATCAAGGGCCGAACGTATCGATGTTCTACAGGGCGGATGGCGGAGTCGTCGCCGTCAAGGGCGAGGGCGCGATCATTTACGAGCCCGACGGGTCATCGTACTTGGATTGCGCGAACAACGTCGCCGGATGCGGACACAGTCATCCGCTAATCGTCAAGGCGGCCGTGGACGAAATCCAAAACATCATGACGAACGGTCGATTCTTGCACCCGTTGCGCGACGCCTACGTGATGCGACTGCTCGCGACATTGCCGCCCGAGCTCGACACGCTCTACTTGGTGAATTCTGGATCCGAGGCGAACGACCTAGCGCTGAGGATGGCGAGGCAGTACTCGACGTCGGCCAATCCCGATCACGTCATCTGCATAGACTGCGCGTATCACGGACACGTACAATCCGTCGTCGACGTTTCGCCCTACAAGTGGCGTCAGTGTACGGACGGGAATGCCGAGAGCTATCACAAGGAACACGTCCACGTCGTGTCGGCCCCGGACACTTACCGCGGTCCGTACAAGACCGGTGCAGAGTACGCCGACGAAGTCAAACTAGTTCTCGAAGATACCGGCGGCGTGGGAGCCTTCATCCACGAGAGTATACTTGGATGTGGCGGACAGATTATGATGCCGGACGGATACCTCCCGGCCGTGTACGATGCCGTTCGCTCGTCGGGCGGGTGCGTCATCGCGGATGAGGTTCAGACCGGCTTCGGACGTCCCGGAACTTCCTTCTGGCAATTTCAGCACTACGGCGTCACGCCCGATATCGTCACGATGGGCAAGCCGATGGGGAATGGTTATCCTATTGGTGCAGTCGCCTGCCGTCGCGAGGTCGCGGAACGCTTCGCTGCATCCGGCATCGAGTATTTCAACACCTACGGCGGCAACTCCGTGGCATGCGCATTTGGCAATGCCGTACTCGACGCCATCGAACAGGATGGACTGCAAGAAAACGCGAGAGTCGTTGGCGAGTACCTCATGAAGAGGATGCGCAGTCTAAAAGAATTGCCATCGGTGGGAGAATGAATAGGCGATGTTCGCGGTCATGGACTCTTCCAGGGCGTCGAATTTGTCAAGAGGAGGAGGACCGATTACACTGGAGTTGACATCATCCCACACGAGAAGCTGTGCCGCTACGTTGTCGACTTCCTCAAGTACGAGCGCATCATCATCAGCCGCGATGGTCCCGATGGTAACGTCATCAAAATCAAGCCACCCCTCGTCTTTACCAATGGCAACGTTGATTCGCTCGTGAATGGCATGAAGCAGGCGCTCATCGAGGCCGAGAAGACGGGTTATTTTTAGTCTAGAGGAGTATCCTATAATATTTGCATGTAAGAGATCACGATGGCATGATCTAGTATTCATCAGGCTGTTTTCGCTGTCATTCCAATGTAGACCACGTTTCGGATTCATCTGCTTTTCCTAGCTTCACTGAAGCTTCATTTTGGCATGGTCGTCTGCGACAGGCGGGCAATTGTCAGTCTGCTATTATCCGATGAAAGTTAGGAAACCAAAATTATTATTTCGCAGCGTTGACAAACATGCCAAGCTCATCTAGCCTCTCAAATATAAGCCCTAGGTAAGGATCGCTCCGAATCTTCTTGTTCACGCTTTCCTGCACCCTCGTCAAATCCGAGCCCGGTATCGCCGTAACAGCGCCGTTAGGGAGCACCCATTCTGTGTGTTCATAAAGCATTCGCTGTTTCGTGGCCTTGAACAAATTGATGAGCATCGCTGGCTTTAGGATGATTTGACATTCTTATGATTGCTGAAATGTTGCTATCAATCCCGATGGCAACAGAGAACTGAGTGGCGGGCTCGGCATCTCTTTAAAATCCCTTCGTATTCTGCGTCTGCAAATCCACTAACAACCACATGTCCCGACTGACACGCAAGGAGCACCTTGCTGATGGCAGGGTGATTGATTTTACTCCTGATTTGCGACTTTTGAGCCACCGTCAGGGCTCAAAATCAGCCACTTTTTCTTCGGCCTGTGTATTGATGTATTCGGAGTCCAATTCCTCGGAGTTCTGCAATTCCTTCAGTGTTCTGTATGGCTTCTTTTTAGACACAAGTTCGATGCACGAGAACTTCAATGAAATTGGCTTCTTCGTACCGTCTACAAGGACAGGAATCCGATCACCTATTTCCACCTTTTGTTTTCCACTTGCTTTTTGAGTGGTGCCGGATCGCCCATTAAGTTGTGGTTGGGATTGGATATTGTATATCAATTCATTGGGGCCTACTGCAAGACTTTTGACTTCACACAAGCTCATTGATCTTCTCACACCTCGCTGTCAATTGATTTCTGATCAGCGTATGTTTCCAAAGGTGTAACTTCAACTGAAGATCTCTTGGTATGATAGCAATAAAAAAGGCGTAGTGACTTTGGTTGGACTCACACTGCTTGCTGCATGGTATCCACCACTCCTTTGCTCAAAATAGGCTTCAAAACAAAGTTTGTGTCACAAGCCATGTTCACTGCTTGGAATTACCATGTAGTCTGGAGTGGAAAATACTTTGAGTGACACCAGGGTGTTGCTGCCTGGTGCTCGTACAAGCAAAGTCGAATCATATGCTGCACCACAGATGACATCAATATGCACAATTGTATACAATGCATCTGTGCTGGAAACAAAACTGTGGCCCACCACCACCACGGCAACCCACTAATGGGGCATTGAAATACAGCAGGATTTTGGGCTGCATTTCTTCATTGTTTTCCACCATGTCGTTTTATATGATTCATCCATCATCGTCAACCCTAGTCTGTGTTTAACATGTTCGCTCAAATTTTCTCCATTGCCTCAAATGTGTGAATAATTGGAACTGTTGTGTCAGCCGTAGAACTCTATCTTTCATAGAATTGAGATCCATAACATTTTAATCAATGGTGTTGGGAACTCTAATACATCCACCACTGGCATGCCATTGTGCACCATAGAGATGCCTCCATCATCAAGGCCCTTCAACACAGATGCCAGAATGTCCGTGCATTCATGACACCCTGTTGACCTCATCCACTGCCAAAACAATGCCCGTTCCTATCAGCGGAGAGAGGACAGTTGTCCATCCAAAAGTCATTGACATCAAGGCTGACTGGAACATGCGACGTGCGAGAATGGCTGGTGGAGGTCATTTCAACCATATTCCTGCTCTTGGAGTATGCAGGCAACATGCACATAACATGGCAAGATATTGAATAATTCATCCGACACAATGGCTGCAATTTCAGTAGACTGGTTTTGATCCTAGCTGGATCAGTTTGTAATGTTTGGGAACTTTTCTGGTAGACTTGTAACTATTTTCTACGGTAAGTTAAGGCTGGCTGGCGCGCAAACCATTTGGCTACTACGTTTTATGCTACAATCTATGCTGAGCCACAGCATAAGCTTTTTATCTTGAGTAGTTAGAGTAGATAGTTAGAGAGGGGGGGTGGGTTTTCCAGCTCCATTTTGGTTTTTCTGTCTACTATTCCTACATACAACAACCTGTCTCCTTCTTTTTTTCACTTTTACATATATGAGGCCTAGTCAAAATATACCGGCTCCTACAGTACAACAGTCATAATAACATGCCTATTCCTAAAATATGCGAATATATTTTCGAGGATTTAGCTAGATGGCCTCGTGGTAATTTTTACTCCGGGGGGATATGTTGGGGTTTGGTCAAATTATCTTGAACACGGTACTTCACCTAATTCCTACATAGGTGCCTTTCTCAGGTGGACAGATGATAGTAAGGGCCCAAAAAAGAGGACCACAACAAACAACTCCACCTCAAGTGAGCCGCCGCTGCCCAACCCCCAGCGGCTCTGCCCTTCTCTCCATGGCAACATCAGCCATGGACCAAAATCACGGCGCCGCGCTCTCCTTCCCCTTGTTTTTGGCGCCAAAAGGGCACCCAAGGAAAAATTGAGAGATGGGCGGGGCCGCGACCTTAGGTGGCCGCCGCTTTGTCAATAGAAACAACAACCAACCAAAGGTTGGCTGAGGCAGGGAGGGGGCAATGTGATGAGATCACCCAAGGCAGAACGCGTGGGGAGAACTTTTTCCTGTCATTTTGCACGGAGAATGGGGCGACCAAAGAGAGAGAGAGAGGGACCGGGCATCAGCCTGAAGTGGCCGCCGCAATAGACACAACAACAAACCAAGGCATTGCTGATGAGTCGTGACCAAGGCGGAATGCGTGGGGTTGACTATTTTCTGCTGTTTTGTGGTGACGAATGTGACAACAACAAAAGAGAGAGAAGGACTGGGCCTCAGCCTTAAGCGGCCGCCCCTTGTCGAACCAACACAGCAACCAACCAAAAATATGCAGGCAGGATAAGTGAAGGGAGCGCGATTGCATCAATTTTGGGGCGATCAAGTTGGGAGGAGGTTAAAACATGAAATAAAATAGATGAGTTTACTAATTAATTTTTTTCTTATCTGATTTACATAATTAAATAAAATTCTTTGTAGGGGCCCCCAATCAACCCATCGCGAAGAGGTTGCAGCGAGGGGGCAGCTAAATATGACATATCCATGCCATGGGATCCAGCGAATGGCTTCACCATGGTGATCTTGTTTTTTCTAAGTCTTTTTTGAGATAAAGCAGATATGTATCCACTCTATGTACTCATTTTAACATACAGACTTAACCATAAGTCCGTGCCAAAAATGGGGTTACAACCACAGGTCCAAGAAGTGCAATATAGACCGTTTGGGTGTTGTTGGGTCACCCCTAGTGGGGTTTTGGATTGGATTGGGCATAAGACCCCCCTACAATGATTCCCCATTTTATTCTAGGGGTTTGTTTAACCTTAAGTCCAGACATTAAAATTCCTGCGTAGGGCTCCCGCCAAGAAAAACTCGAGTTAAACACATAATCACCATGGCGGCCGACAAAACGGTGCCAATACTATGATACTTGAGGTAAGATCATATATTATAATCAAATACTATTTAATAACGTTATATCAACAATGGGGAAAAGCCTTGATGATCAAAAAACCTATTAGACCCCTGTACAAAGCAAAAAGTGGAGCCCCAATGCCCTCGATTGAGAATTGAGCCACAAAAGCACAAACATGGTCACTAATTTGATGGTTGCATCATTCGGGTCATCAAGATCGATGCCTTTAACAGCTTAACAACAATTATGGTCGCAGATATGCGACCACTTTTTTTCGAGTTACGTAAAATTGTAGTTTTGTCACCAATTTTGGCCACCTCAGCCAGCCAAAGACAACGCAGTTAGCCAAGCTCTCTGGCTACAGCCCTGTCCACTTTTCCAAGGACGAAGCTTGTTGTACCAATGATGTGAGTAGAGGGTCCCTTTCTTATTACTAAATTCTCACAAACAACTAGCGTACACGCTAACAAAAAAAAACGATACGCACTAGCTAAAAGTAATTGTGTTTGTGTTTTTACTCCACCATGGCAACAACGAAGACCTTGCTTTCTGCCGGGCCGATACGGCGTGAGCACACACCCGGTGGCGGCAATTAGGGGCTTCACATGAGGCCACCAAAATGCTCCATCGGGCGATGTTCCTTGCGCCGTATTGCCCCGGCGGCATGGTCGTCGCATTTGTTGTTGATTGTGTTATACTATATTTTTTCATATTTAATAGGGTAGCTATAAATTAATTTATTACTCTACCAGTTTATTGAGTTCATTGAATCGCTTATACCGCCTCTTCCCCCAACCCCTCACCCGCGTCGGGTTTGCGTCTTTGCGCTGGATTGGGTCTAACTGTAAAATCCGCGCCGCTGGAGGCGGCGGAAGCTCTTTTTTTGTGTTGTGTGTTGTGTTTTAATATTAAATCCGACGTAGAAAATCAACACGGCGAGTTATGTACCTACTTGACAAGTACGATTTTGTTCCCGCCCGAACCTAAATAGTTATTAAGCGCGGAATCGCTCCTTGACATAAGGAGTAATATGGGCCATGGCGTGGTGGATTTTGAGCACTTGGTGCCACCAGATCATTATGTATTTACGGGTTTTGGAAAAAAATGGACTTTCATAGGTACCTGCTGGCGAGTATTATGACAGGACAATGGCACTATGACACGGACTATATAATACCAGATTGTAGAGCAGCTCATGGGGAACAAATATGTGACTTGGGGGAATGTCATAGTGCCGACACCCATCAAGTTATAGGCCGTTTGGCAACATGTCCGGCATTTTCCCATTAAACACATAATAAAAAGCGTCCGGACTTATGGTTAAGTTTGGTAGTCAAATATTTTGACTAACTCGTACATAAATACATAGGTACACGTAGGTACAGATTACATACAAGAGTACCTATCTAGCACCAGCAACCAGAGCAGGCTCAGCATTCAGCTGCTGCGTATGAGTATAATCTCAAACTGTTAGAAGAGAGAGTATCTAGAGAGCAAAGAGTTCTGTATGGCAAACACTCCTTTCCATATTTGGATGTCAAATTGACATGGATGGATGATAATAATCTGAAGTTCAGCGTGTACCGGAAACCAGGCAAATTGGTTAAGTATCTGAACATGGACTGTCACCACCATTGTCATCATAAGTCGGCGGTACTAAAAGGTGTTGAATTGCGACTTACACTTCTCACTACGCGAACCCCGCAGAATGAAAATGCTTGCCTTTCGGATTTCTACCATGACAAACATGAGGCCCTCCGAATCGCAGGACACCTCAAAGATGGTCAGATGATGGGAATGCTAGGTGCTGTTCTTGACGACGAATTGAGTTCTGGGCCAAACAGACTCAATAAGAAATCACGTGCAGTCGATCGCCGTGATTCACTCCTCATTGTCAAGTTTGCCAACCTCCTGGGTAAGAACAAACCCATCAATCACGTGATAAGGCACCTGATGGATAATTTTTCTGGTAGCTACTCCTAGTCTTGGTCAGCGTAACAAATGAAGTTTTACAATACATGTAACAATTTATTTGTACTAAT
>JALLAZ010000993.1:0-10842 GCA_036939755.1 Stephanodiscus triporus | reverse complement strand
GGTACGGGCGCAACCTGCGCAGGGCGTCGTCGACTAGGTACGCCGTGACGACGGTGGTACGCGACATCCGCCGTGCAACCTCGTCCTCCGCCGCCGTGGGGGCACGACCGCGCGAGGTCGCATCGTCGTCGTTGTCATCCCGCTTCGACGACGACGACAACGATGACAGCCGTCTTTGATACCTCGCATTCTCCTCGTCGACGACCTTCACCAGGTCCGCCAATAGGAAATCCGGACCCCTCCTCCTTCCGTCATCCCCTCCCCCTCCCCCTCCTCCTAAGTCCGGCACGAACCTCCTCCCCTCCCTCTCCCTGCACATCGCCAAAACGTTCGGATCCACGTCCACGCCGTAGCTCTCCTTCGCCACGAACGGCGGGTCCATCGCCGCGAAGCACAGACGTCCGTCGCCGCAGCCGAGATCTACGTGCACGTCGTTCGGGCCGACATTCGCCACCTCGAGGACCCGTCGCACGACCGCGTCGGGGCACGGCACCCAGGGGGAGAGGGTCGCCAGCGCGAGGTAGGACGTCACGTCGAGTGGCTGGCCGGTGATGGGATCCCGGGGGGCGAAACCCGCGGAGGAGGGGGGGGGTACGTCGTCGGAGCCGTCGTCGTCGCGGCGGCGGTCGTCGTTGGCCGTCGCCTCGACCCCGACGACGGCTCCGCGGGGGGGGATCCCGCCGACGACGTCGCGCCTGCGACGTCTGCGGGTCGACGACTGGGACGACGGGACGGTCGCGTCGAGGGGGGGGACGGTCGCCCCGCCGCCGGACCACGACGACGACGAGGGCCGCCGAGATAGGATCGGTTTCGGGGGCGGACGACGTAACGATTCTGATCTGGCGGTAGCGGCGGCACGCAGGAGCGACGACGACGATGATGACGACGCCCTGCCCGGGACGGAGGGGGGTGGCGGGATGCGGAGCGCGGCGAGTAGGGCGAGCCGGGAGGAGGTCATCGTGGACGTGCGACGTACGTTTTTGGTCCTAGAGGACTTTTGACTTTTTGGTCCTGGGACTTTTTGGTCCTGGGACTTTTTGGTCCCAATTTTTTGTTAGCGGTTTTGTTCTGGCGGGAAAGGTGGGACCATTTGGTCCTCTATTGACCACAGACAGACTGTCATTGTTGTGAGCCTACCTAGATGATGCCCTCCCCCCATCGAAACCTAGCGGGGCCAAGCGGTGGCGGCGGCCGCAATAACCACAGCGGGGGCGGTGGGTGCGATCATCATTGCGCCAGTGGTGTGCACGATCGTGGTCGGTCCCCCACCAGCAGCAGCCTTCGCAATAATCGCGATCACGATCACGACGATCACGATTGATGGGGCCGCCATCTGTCAGACCGATCTGTCTCCCCACTGCCATCGCGATAATCGCAATCACGATTGCGAGCGATGGGGGAGCCGTCGATCGGACCGATCTGTGTCCCCCCATGACCGCCGTCGCGATAATCGCGATCACGATCTCGACTATGATCGCGATCGATGGGGAGGCTGTCAATCGGACCGATCTGTGTCCCCCCACGACCGCCGTTGCAGTAATTTCAATCACGATTGCGATGATCACGATTGATCGTCGTTCCCTCCTCCCCCCCCCCTCCTCCCGCCAATGACGATGGACATGTCGCCGCCGCTGCCGATGATGACGACGGCCTACAACAACAACAGCGCAAGCAGCGCGGCCATGGCGTTTGACCAGTACGGCCGGCCGGCGATGTCCCTGCTGCCGCAGCCGCCAGCGATGATGATGATGAACGCGAACGCGCCTCCTCCCCCGCCTCTGCTGATGGTGTCATTTGTATCAGGCGCACCCCCCACGCCGAAGCGATCTTGACCATCGGACGATGTCAACCCCGACGTCGGTGACGATGTCGTCGGCTCCAAGGTTGCCAATTTTAGCAAATATTTCTGAATTATGGCGGCGGATAGTATCGGACAGGGTAATATTACTCAGAGTGTCTTGTGCAGAGGTGTCGGTTGTAGCTGTAGGCTCCAAATGAGTGAGAGAATAGTAAGGAGAATCCTTGTAGTCGGATAGGTGCAATGATTTTAGGGCCTCCTTCCATAATGGGTGACACCAAATGCAAAAAAATGGATGTACATTCTTGACTAGATCAATGTCCCATGACACTCACTGCATGGCTGCACACGCACATGGACAGATCATCCTAGTAGACGAGTAATATGAGCATGTTCCAGTTACAATTCGAAACTGTTCACTCCTCCAAGATACAGTAGTAGCAAGATTAACTTGACAAGCAACAGTGGAAATGTCTGTTTCCCTCACCAAGAATTGAGTATTACACAACAAATCCATTGGTTTCACTGAAGAATACTTCACAGATGCAACCTTGGAGTTCTTGAGGGCGTCAGCATACCTCAATCCCACCTTCATGCGGAGCTCCCGACAGGATTGTAACTCTTTTAACGCAGCAAAATCTTGATCTCGAGCTACCTGGCTTATTCTTGAAATTGCTTCACCATAAGTGCATCCACTGAGGTAATGTTTTAACTTTCCATTTGCCTTCATGGCAGCCATTCCTTGCTCCATCCTCTGGTCAGAAACATGACCAGCTGTAAATACATTACAAGTGTGAGCGTAGCAAAGTTGATGTTGCTTGCTGGATATTTTCTTGAGGAATGCTTGTGCCTTCACAGTACGGTACTTGGCTAGGGCTTCTTGCAACAACGACGACAGTGTATCAACAGATGGTGTGTCTAAAATGTTGTACACATCCGATTGAAATTGCTTTGGATCAGAAATACCATGCCAAGCAGAAAGTATTTGTAGTGCAAAATGACGGCGATCCAAAAGATGTGTCCAGCCAAAATGTTCAGCTACTGACGGGAAGGCAGTGCCTTCGTCAGTCATGAAACCAGACTGAGATGACATTTGAAGTACATCAGGTGCAGATGGAGAATTGGATGATAATGAATTCGGAACTTTATCGTCTGGTGATGGCTTCGATGAAGGTTGGGCATCACTATCAAGATGAATCTCATTGTCGATGAAGGGATCAAAGTAACCAGGGAGTCCACCCACCAAAATTTTATTTTCATCAGCAGACATAGCTGAATCGGAAGCTTCATGTGCGAAGAAAAGATTGGCGCCATCGATGATAACATTGGAATTTTCAGTAAAATTGGCAGTGTAGCCTACAAACTTGGACCTCAACAAACAATCAACAACCATCCAAAAAACAAAGGTCATGTCATACTTTGTAATCTTGTGAGTTCCGTCTGCCATCCTGAAACCATCCACGCCGTATACTCTAGCATATTCTCCCATTAGCTTAGTCTGAGAATGAATGGTCTCGATGCTAAAATCAGTGCTTGAAGGGACAACTACAAATAATCCACCTAAACGTCGAATTCTTTCCCCTTTCATGAATAAATCGGTGATCTTATTGCCATCAGTACCATATTTATCCTTGAGGAATTTATCTCTCATTCGATGAAGCATCTTGGCTGAGAAGCTACGATGAGGGAATTTCTCCTCAAGATTTACACGCATCTGAGGGACCTCGACACGACAGTGTGACTGTTCTTTGATGCTCAGATACTCCTCATGGGTCAGTGAATTCTCCAGGCTAACAATGACACAACTATCAACAACTGTGACCTGGGGACGTAATTCATGGTTGTGGGAAAGATTGGATGATCGGTAGCTGAACACGAAACTTTTCTTGTTGGGATCCCAATGATAATTAAATCGAAAACAGCATTCGATGCCCTTGGTACGGCCTTGAGATTTGCGAGAGCAACTAAAAAAACCACTGCGAGGGTATCTATTATTCTGAATTGAATTAGATTCCAAGGAGTGATTGCTGTCATCACCAGGAAATAGTTCAGTTGTATCCTCGCCATTAAAGTAGTTTTTACACTTGTGCAGTGGCAAAAACCCTTTTGTAGTGGCATATTCCTTGATGTACTTGACCATGAAAGAATGATATGGAAATGAGATGGTTGACAGCAATGCCTCATCCGTCATTGGTGGATCATTGGAAGTATTCGCAGGAGAACTACCCATAGCGGAAAAACCTCCATCATTGTTAGTGAACCGCAAACATTTACTTATGTTCGCGGGGTGACATTCACTCGATGGTGGATCTGTCATTGTTGACACAGGGTGACATTCACTCGATGGTGGATCTGTCATTGTTGACACTGAACAGTCACTTTTGAAGTGAGAACTGACTCTGGAAACATCAAAATAATCATTGCTGGGAGGATCGGGCTTGCGAGCCATGTTGCCATTGATATTATCCATGATGGGATTTGCCGCACTGGCCGCGACCTGCGCGGCCTCCGCGCGATGTGCCGCCTCCCCGACGAACGGGTCCATCTCTGCGCACCCCACGGCGCTTGCGCCGCGGCCCCCGCCACAGCTTGACCTGTTGCAATTGATACTAGTCATGATGATAAGAACAACAAATACCAACTTCAGCAGCAACAGAATAAAAGCACAATTCGAGGTGCGCCATAAATTTTATCCCTGGTCATAATAGGTACCCCACCAACAATGACGGCCTGTCCGCGGTCAATAGTGCAGAAATAGTGATCCCGCCAAATTTCCTAGGACCAATTGGTCCCAAAGCAAAAATTGGGACCAATCGGTCCTAGGACCGAAAAAGACAATACCCACACAAGTGCGTTTTACCTCTCTAACAATGCTGCTGCTGTCACCGCCGCGCTCCATGCGTCGTAACTCAAGAAAAGCGAGGAAATATGGTAAAACAACTCACGTCGGGGTAATTCCTTCAGGAGAACTTCTGGGTTCTGTCGCTATATCTCTCTTTCTTCTCAGTAGTCGCATACATGGATTCTCAGTCTCAACGACGACATCTCCCCGAGCAGTGATTTATAATGACGGGATACGCGGGGCAGCATCGACGGCACTGCTTGTAGGGATGGGTATCGACCCGCCTGAACATCGGGACGTAACAAGGTCTGTTGAAGATGGGATTCAAACCGTCGTCACACAAGAGGAGGAGGAGGAATCATCCCAGCTGGATTCGGTGGCGAAGGATGCGAATCCACCCCCCTCCAGCACGCCGGGGTCTTCATCGACGAAGGGACTGAAACTTCTTGGTCATTATTTAGGATGTTGGCTACGGAATTTGTTCTTGTCATTTCGTCGTAACCTGCCACCGCTCGACATTGACGATACGAACCTCTTGCTGTACGACGTTGTTCTCTTGATGAACCTATCGGCCTCCATCTCCTTCTTCGTGACGCATCGGCTTGACTATTACTACATCCCCTCCAGTTTGAACGAGGGCGCATTGCTCTCAATCTGCTGGATCCTCGCCGGATTGGCCAATGGAGCATTTCTGTCGTCGGCCGTGGACGGTCACTACGATCCGACGGGGGTGGACTATGAGGATAAGGGAGGACCCAGGGCTGCTGGGTTGCTTGCCGTCTCGACGTTCGTGACTACGTCCAGTCTGAGGATCGCCTTCGCATTGGCGTTGGCAGTGTCGCAGCATCGTCCTGTCGGGAGCGGCGGGGAAGAGTTGATTCCGTTAGAGATCCCGTTCGGCTTGGTTTTGATGAGTGCTTGGAGGGCTTTGCATTCCTCAAACACTCCAAGAATTTGATGCTGATATGCATATGCAATACTGTACATACATCCAACTGTGAAATGACTGGGCGAAATGAGTACATTAACTTCACTGAACTGAACACTTTTCGACCATGCATCAGTGGACTACACCAATGAGTTGTAAATGACGAATCATGTGTACAGTGTATGGAGCGATTGTACAGCAAAAAACACAGAAATGGACGAGCCTCCTCGAACTAACATTGATACGAGATTTTTCTTCCAATATGTTTTGCACGTTATGTTAACTTCTTTGTCACTGGCTTTTCTACTGGTTTGAACTACAACGATTGTCAGAGATTGTGCCTGCTGCCTCGGCCATCTCCGCGCGGACATCGCAGCTTGTATAACAAGATTACCATTGCAATGCATGCAAATAGATATATGAGCACATCTCCTTTTGTTTAGGGTCCCTTTAGAATTTCAAGGAACTGAGTACTTGTCTAGTGTTACATCAATGTGCAACACGAATTTACTACTGTTGCAAAAATAGAACTGAAGGCCAATGAGAGCTGGGTCTCTTTAATGGTAATGTGTAGACAATGATTCATATGCAAAGAATGGGGTGATTGTCCAGCCAATATAACGCAGCAAACTGGATGCTCGCGCTTGAGACCTCAGTGCCCTTCGAACAAACACGGACTCAAAAATTTTCCTACCCATTTGTGTTGTGCGTCTGTTCATGCAAGGCATGTAAATGTATATTTTATTCAAAGCATCGTTTGATCGGCTGCAAAAGCGACCCAGTCAGAGGGATCAGTCAACTGACAAATCCCTGAAGGCGACAGGGGGGGGGGGGGGGCAAAGATAGTGTTCAGCATTTTCTATCGCATATTGAATAAAAAACCGAGAAAGAAATTTACTGAACTCACTGATAAATCCACCACCATCGCTGTAATATCGTCATGTTTCGACCTCCTTGCCCTCCCCTTCGGCAACGACATCAACATACTCAAAGTCGATATATTCCGTGTCTTGCGAACCTTGTTCAATACCTTGCGTACAATCACGTCCGCCACTGTCGGTGCGGAAAATGAGCGTCGGTGGCGTCGTGAGGCAGTTTTCGTCACTCCAACACCGCGTCCTCGGGGAGAATTTGTGCTGCCAGAGTGGGAGGATGTATAGTTATCGACGGAAGTTATGTCCGTATGTTTGGCTATTGCTGAGTGTTTGCGCTTCAAAACCTTTACCGGTGCGGTCGCTTCATTGGCAGTGATCTTGGTTGCCAATGTCTGGGATGCTGAAATGGCATCAGATTCTCCTAGCTTGTCATCATTGACATGGACCAGAACGGCAGCGTCGTCATCGCTAGTTGTTTTGCCTGTTTCGACAATGGTTGGAGTCTTCAAACTAGTAGGCTTTCTTTGGTCTGTGCTTGCATCATCCTCGCTGCTTCTCTCTCCACTGGTACTGCCACCACCAACGGACATGCCGCTTTCCAACATTTCTCCTTCATTCGCTAACTGCTCGTCTTCCATATCATACATAGGCTTTTCCTTCATCCACGCGATCTCCGAATTGTAAAAATTCCTCACCCAGCGCAGCACTTCGTCCCCGCTTGCACGTTCCCACACGCCGTCGGATGCCAACGTGAGTATTCGATCGGCACCTTTCGTCAAAACACGACAATTGACTTCGGGGCGCGCGGTTATGTATGGTGCGTGCCGCTTGTACGGGAAAAAGGATAGACGAGGCGTTTTGAGATAGGCGTCCCCCAACGCACGCGTTACGGCTAGCGAACCCGCAACACGTTTGATGCCGCCGCTCGATGCCGACGATATCGCCTTGGGAGCGTTGTTACATCGACGCAAGACCGCATTGACCTCCGCTGGATTGTATGCGGAATGATCTGTCGTTAAATCGATGGGACGCATGAGCAAGCTGAGCGGCAACGGGGGCGGATGAACCGGATCTGCAACCAGCTGGGTGGGCGACGGTAGACGGTCCATCTGCGTAGGTGAACCGGAACGCACGCTCCGAATGAGTTCATCCTCATCCTCGGTCTCAGACATTTTCTCCTCCTCCGAAAGGTTGTTGAAGTCCAATGGTGGTCGTCCAAATACCAAGGGAATAGGTTCCTGCGATGTTGTGGAGGCCGAATCGTCGCTCTCTACGGCACTCTCCTCGCTCGACGAATCCAGTCGATTCAATGGCGGAAGAGGCACGAATGGCGGCTCGCTTGCAGACTTTTCACTACGACGTTGACGTTTAGATTTCCGTCGAACAAACCCCAGGTCGCGCGTACTCAAACCAGTGGCACCAGTGGCTACGAAATGATCATCATCCTCCATCATATCTCCACTGCTGTCCGAATCGTGTTCACTCGAACTTATCTCGTCGGCAATAGTTTCACTGCAGCTTTCATCCTCGCTTATATCAGCGTGATCCAAACTCAGACTAGAATCACCGTCGGGTGGGACCTTTATGGTACGTGGAGGGGCACTGCCTAGCATAACTGCACGGCAGTCTCCCACGTGTGCTGTGTACAACATGGCGTCATGTGGATAGTAATAATGGCAATCGCATCCCGCGGGCGTGCCGATGAAGGCTCCCTCCTGATGATGCGGAAAGTCCATGTCATGATCCATCGTCCTCCAACGACGACGCTGATCGAATATGTCTGACACGTCATCATGCTCCGCTTCGACCATCAAGCTTTCGGTGATATTCGCCTCGGTGGTAATTGACGACGTAGAGCTCAACGTGCTCAACGAGCCAATGCTCTTACCGCGATCCAACTTCCGTCGACGCGCTGCATCCTTGTTGTGAGAGGTGTCATCGAATCCGCTCAAGCCGCTTTTGCGATGGTGCGGCTCGCGATCGACGCTTGAGAAACGACGCCAATCCAATCGCTGTACAGTAAATACCACCAAGGCGCACGCGCCTGCATTCCATCGGCCGTTTGACACGCACGACGTCTGATGCGTAGTCACGGGATCGATTGAGTTAATCCACCCTTCATCAACAGCCAAAAACGAATCGGTGACAGCCCGTGAAAGGGCTGCCACCTCGGCGGGGGAGTGAGTCCCCACAGGCCCGTGCTGCGTGGCGGAACTTAGATTCGTCTTCAGGGAAGCTTTCACGGAGCTCACGCTCTTGCCGTGCGTCCACATCGGATTACCCGGCAACAGGCTGCTCGCTACACTCACTGGAGCTTCGCTCTCGGCCTCAGATTCACTCTCACTCCTAATGCCAGCATCGACGCGAGGTCCGCGCGTAATCCCTTCCTCGTGATCCGCTCCAATGTCACCCTCGCTTTCGCTGTCCTCGTTTGGACTGCGGTAGTGTATCGAATTGGGATTCACCACGTCGATCCCCGCCTCCCTCTGTCGTACCTGGCACTTACCAACGTATCTGCTGCGATCGCTGGAACGGATCAAGCCGTCCAAATCCAACGCGTTAGCATCGCGGAGCTGACCGTTGACGTTGCAAACACCCCTGTCGACTATGTCCGATTTCAGCGCGCGCGCCACCGACGCGGCGATGTGGGGAAGAAGCACCTCGGCAGCGTAGGTGGCCACGCATCCCCCGCCGTGGCCGTCGATCACCGACCACAGGGATAGACGAATGAGGGAATTGTTCTCCTCGTCGTGCCCGGGATCGTCTTCGCTTGGACGGACGCGACTGAGGTTATTGGCGTGAGACGTGGCGTTTGCGGTTGAATTATTGCCGGCGTTGGGCGCCGAGGCTTCTTCGTCCTCCCCGGACGCGACACCCTCAACGCAGCTGCTCCCGGATTTTGATCCGGCGCCCACACGTTTGGTCCCACCCACATTTTTCCCCGCGCTCGCAGCATTGCTGTTATTGTTATTCCCGATTCCCATCTTCTCTCTCTTGCTCCCGCTCCCGCCCCCGTCCTGGGGGATCTTGGGAGGCCTCAGCAGGACGTTGACCAGGCTCGAATACCGATCCTCGGAGGGGGCGTTGGCGTCGTGGGTGGATGTCCACATGCAAAATCGCGGATCCTGGAACACAGGGAGCCCACGAGGGAGGTGCCTGTGACGGTGCTTCCTCCGAACGCGCTTATTCCGGAGCGCTGGAGCGACCAAGGGGGGGACCTGGGCGACGTCCAACTGCACCCCAGCGGCGGAAAGCCCAACGGCCACGCGACCGCCGGTGTCCCTCGTCATCATCGTTGTCGTCGTCGCGTCACGATTGTTTGGGGGAACCATCGTCTTCGCCCGCATTGGCGTCGGTAATTGCGAATGATGCGACGCCCTGACGCCGATCGATCCCCTCGAGAGACCCCCCGCGACACGGCCGTAATTGTAGCTGTCTTTGTTGTTCGACGCGTCGCGCGACGAGTGCGAGTCCCTCTCGTCCAATTCGGCCTCGCTCTCCTCCTCCGAGCTCGCGAAGTACGCGTGCGGCTTGCCGGCGAATCGACTCCTACTACCCTGGGATCCTCCGCATAAATTGGAGCCAGAGGGAGACGGGCAGGAAGTGACAAACGGGCTACCAAGGTCGCTGGGATCGGAAGGGACGAATTCGTGCATCTTTCCTACGTTGGCATCGCCGTAGTCGTCGTCGTTGTTGGATGTGCCGCTAGTCGTCTGAGAATGAGCGACAGCGGACGACGATGAAGATGGATTAACGTAGTCGAATTCAGCGTTGGAGATGACGGGGGAAACCGCGAGGCGACAACTCCACTCGGAGAGAAAAATAATCAACAACCCGAAAAGAGTCGTCCCCGAAGCCCATAAATCCAATATCGTTGGGGAAGCAAAAAAAAAACCGCAATTATGACAATATGAACTCACCGAAAGAGAACGAACCACCGCGGGAGGCGAAGCATCGTACTTCACGTCCATCGTCTCGTGGGTCGAGGAGGGATGATCGGGGACGTCGGCAGTGGCATCGCCCGTCGTCTCCCGATGGGACGGCGGGTCGCCGCCGTCGCCGCCGCCTCCAGCGGCGACAGGGGTGGGATCCGACGTCGTCGTCTTAGTCGACGGCGGTCCATCGGACGACCGCTCAGGAGATCCGCCAGTCATTGCCGAGGTTGTATCCTCAAGGCTGAGCCGCGTCTACTGCGTCGTGCTCGGCTTCGCCTCCTTCTTCTTGACTGCCGCCTTGGGGCTTTGGGGCGCGAGCCTCTAAAAAAAGACCACCGACGAATTTGTACCATCTCTTTTTTCGGATGGTACCCTGACTTTTCTGGTACATAATGAAAATGTACTATCCAATTGTTGGGATGGTGTCTAAAATTATTTGGTAATAAATGTACAGATTCCCTCAT
>JALLAZ010000992.1:0-10823 GCA_036939755.1 Stephanodiscus triporus | reverse complement strand
CTCCTCCCGCCCCCCAATCGACCGCCAGCTGTGTTCGAATGGGCGCGTTTTGAGTTTTGATACCTACTACTTTTACCTACGTACGTATAGTAGATAAGTACTCTAGGTAGGTAGGTAGATTAGCTTCACCGATATCGTATTTTGACCTGAAAAAAAAATGGACCGCCGCCCCGAGCGCACTCCTTCAACACAATGATGCCGTCCCAAAAACGAAGCCACGCCACTCTGGCGGGCTCCACTACAACTTACGGCGACGCATCCGCTATGGGGGCTAAGCTCACCTATTCCCTATCGAAGTCGTTGCATGACTTGCTAAAAAACCAGGGGGAAACTTCGACCGAGGCGAACGAGAGCGAGTCACGTCATCAGGATATCTACCACCAATATCTAAATTCACCCCCCCCCAACGATACCACCAACCCCTCGCGTTATGAGGCAGATCATCAATGGAAAAAGCGGGCGGAACAATGGCTTTCCGTCGCCACGGAGACGATGGGAGTGGGATCGAACATCAACACCTTCAAATTCTGGAGAGAGCACGGGAAGGACAACTTGGAGTCGTTCGCGGATGGTCGGTACATGGTCTGGTTAGCCAAGGAGATTTTGCTTGGACTTTGTTTTGAGGGAGGGGTTCCGAATGGATATGGTTTGAATGACCAAAAAAGGTCGCCTGATTACGATGAAAATCACTTCGGAGACCATTTGCGTGGAGTTTTGGAGAACTGGCACGAGTCCACGCTGCAACTATTAAGCAAAAATGGTGCCAAACTTGAAAGCGCCCACAAACTTGGGGATGATCCAACCGACGCTGATACTGCGGTAGAAGCGGAGGACGATGATACCGCGGGAGTCTTCTGGCAGTTGCTCCTCAAAAATGCGTTCCTCTCTCCCGATTTCTTGCGTGATTTTTGGGAAAACTACTCCTCCCCTCAGGGTCGGTACGAACGAAGTTCTCTCCCCCTTGGTAATATTGACGATGATGTTGCGCTGCCGGCGGGCTATTTCGCATGGCCATCATTTTTTCTTGCATCCGTGGAAGCGGCAAGGGTTCATTATCAAGAACACGGTGGCCGTACGAACAAACGAAGGAGGAGGAATAACTCCAGGGCACTACTTATCGGTGACGAAACAAAGTCTATTGAATGGTTGCCCTTATTTGGATACGTGGTCGCATACGCCTTCCTGGGTTCAAATATCAATGCGCTGACTATGGAAGAAAAAATTAAGTTTCTGAAGGAGAATATCTGCGATTCTCTTCCGTCTGTGATGAACATTGGCAACTTTGATTACGACACCAAAAATTCATTATTGAGCGGTATTATAGCTTGTGTCATAGATGAATTGGGAGAATGGATTGTCTTGGATGGTTTGGTATTAGGAGATGATGCTGGAGTATGTTTGAGGGAGGAGAGGATGAATGAGGACTCGTGCGCTCGATTCCGGGCGAGCGTCGGCGAGGTTGTAGATTTGTTACTTGTCGATGCTGGGTGAGAATTATTTCTTACATCCGTGGCTTTTTTAACCTTCTCGACTGTTGCGATGATGCCTGATGTGATATTTGCTTCCTCATCCAGAATCTTGCCCAAGTTGGCCACTCTAACAAGAACGCCGCTAGCCAACCTGGTCGCCGAAATTTCCGATGCAATTTTGAACTATTCTATGGTCTACCATCGCCTGCGTCTAACATCGGACAGCCATGAGGATCACGACAATGAGAATATTAACTTCTCTCTTCCATTTCAAAATCACTTAGCACGTGATGCACAACAAGTGGTAAACTTTATAGACAAGGCGAATCCGGACTTGAAACATCAACTAATAAGTCGCAAATTCGTTCCTGGCCAATATTTTTCTTCCATTGGCACCCGCTCTCCTCCCCCGCACCCAATCGTCGTATATACTCGTGCCCTTCTATCCTCCAACAATTTGCCTGAGGCTGCTAAGCTATCACACATCCTTGAGGATTGTTTAGGCATTGACGATTCAACGAAACGCCATTGTTACTTTTTATTATATGAGAGTATGCACGAAAAGGGCGTCCTGTTTGAAGATGGTTGGAACGATACTGTGGGAGGGGCAACGTTGGCAAACATCACTGTGGGTGCACTGGGCCGGGCGTGTGCGTTGGATTACTTGACTAATGTCGTTTTAGAGGCGAAGGACAATTTGCTGTCAAACCCGTCATACTCCCGCCAACACAAGAAACAAGCTCAGCACGAAGTGCTATGCGTCAAGGATGCTGTGCGACGAACGGTGCTTAAATTTCTTTTGCCGAGAGCATATTCCCCACAAGAAGCGTTGACAATTGCCTCGGAATTGTCGGATGCCAAAAATTTTCCTCAATTGGAGGCGGTGGTCTGGGACGCCAATGATTCTATCTCGGTTGCTTATCATATCCTTGCAGCAAGACGTTTGTGTTCTGTTAGCAATGGAAGTATCCTTTCTGAAGAAGATGAAGATATCTTTGAAAAGGATGAAATGTTCGATATTGAGACACAAGTTAAACATGGAGACGCAGAGGAGTTAAATCAGACTAAGACAACAAACGTAGAGAGTATAATCAATGAACCGGCCCAAAATGATTACCAAGAGAGTGAGCATGACTCTATTGAGCCTACCGACAAGAAAGATGAAGAAAAAACTCATTTTGAAGATCAAGAGAATGAAGTGATTGATCTCGAGGATTTGGATTCCTCATCAGCCTCCGACGCTGCATCCATCGAAGATGATTCGGAAGAAGAGGAGGAAAGGGATGTGACATACCCTAGGCATTACCATCAGTTTGCAGGAAATTATAGCGAGTCTGACGACTATGAAGAGGAGGATGACGAGGAAGCTGATAGACATTTGGCATTTCAAGGAATGTACGACACGCAAGAAGGAAGGGGAGAATCAGGCGGCGAGGATAATGAGGGAGAACAGGAAGATGCGATTGAGATTTTATCCAGCAATGATGATGATGATGAAAAGGAGGAGGAGGAGGATGCGTCATCTGAGGAAGAAAGGAATGAGACAGATATCCTCAATGAGATCGTGGATAAGTTCATTGCCAAAAATGAAAATGCCGGAACGGAAGAAGGAGGAGACAGAGAAAGTGAGGAGGAGAAATCTTTTGATGGCAGAGTTCTCCGTGAGGCAGTGCATAAATACTTCATCCCCGCAAATACTGGAAAGAAAGTGAGTACAGTGAGCTGTCGAACGTTGGATGAACAGGTCTGTGGGAGTAAGGAGGAGGTGGCCAGCATATACATTAAGGAGCCGAGTGGTCTTCATAATGAACGTCGTTTGGCGGATGACATGAATGAAGTCAAGGCTGACAACCACAGTCCAGGAGCAAGTGTGCTTGAAAGTAACGAGAGCGTCATCATTGAAAATGCCCCAACACCTGGCGCAGAATATGCCAAGGAGGAGGAGAAAGATGATGTGGACGACAGAAAGGAATGCCCACACCGGCAAGTCGTAGAAGCCATGGACGAGACAATCGAAGAGCAATACAAGGAACGGAAGACCCAACGAGTAGATGTAGAAGTGGCAGAGGGCCAATTACAATTCAATGAGTATGATCCCTCAGCGTCCGAAGACGACAGAAGGCATGCTACACACTCATCCGAAGAATATGACATGTCCGACACTGATGGCATAATCATGGCCGATGACGAACAATCCATCGATACCGAGGAGGACAAGCGCAGCTTTGCCGAGGCATCCATTGATACCGAGGATGAGAAACGCGATGGTCAAGTGGAGTCACAGGGGGGAGATATGGTTGATGGAATTGAAGATGTAGCGCCGTCATTTGAAGCATTGCCTATTCAGCATCAGAGCGGCGAGATTGAGCATGGGAAACCCTCTGTTTTGGTCGTGGCTGCAATGTCATCCCAACGCCAGGGAAACAAGCGATTTGAGTCGCACTCAAAATACATGGGACATCAGCCACGTGCAGGCGATAGCCAATCATTTGATGACACGAGCGCTGCCCAGGCATCGACGGACGCAAACCTGTGGGAAAATTATGACGACACAAGCCAGGGTGGCAGTGTTACAGACATGGATAGATCATTCAGTGTTCAATTGGATGTAAGGTATCTTGGCGACGCACATACCAATTCAGATGACACCGGAGAGGACAGCAGTACAAAGCTGGTCGAAGATGGTGGACATACTGATGATGGCTACATCCCTGATGCCGAGGTAACCGAGGAAGAGTTTGCCGCCCAGGTAAAGAATGATGATGCTCGCACCTCCACTATTCTAGATGGTTATGTTCCAGATGCCGAGCTTACCGAAGAGGAACATCCAAAAAAGTCACCGAAGAAAAAAGATGGGGTGGTAGCAATACCCCGGGTAACCGAAAACACGTCCATTGACGAGGGATACGTACCAGACGACACATTGACGGAAGAAGAGCGAGTTGAGACCCTCAACACGTGTGCTCAAGGTATTCATGGTGCCTTGACTGAAGGAAAAGATGAACATGATCATCTTTATGACAACTCAGTCATTGACGACGGTAACTTACCGGGCGACATGTTGACGGAAGAAGAGCGAGTTGAGGCCTTCAACCCGTTTTATCAAGGTTTCGACGCAGAATATTTTCACGATGGACACACTACCGTGATGAAGTCAAAGGAGGAAGATGATCACTGCAATGACGAAGCAGGTGCAAAAAAAGAAGCTCTCTCAAAGGATTTGATGTTTGGAGAGGAACTATCACAAATTGATGGCGTTGAAGAAATTGACAGCGAGATGGAACAATCCTTTCAAGACCTGTCAGCGCCCACTGGACCAAGGGTGGATGGCGCCATTGACCCATCGACATTGGACGACGCAGAGAAAGCCCTCTCCAAAGAGGAAAATGGAACAACAGCTAAGGCCAGTGATATCCACGACAACACCTGCAAAGTTCAAACAGCTCCAGATGACGACGGTGGGCCAACATTACTTGGGACTGCTTTGCAGCAGAATCGGGACGAGTCTGAGTCGCAAGGGGTGGCGTCCATGAGAGCTGCTTCCTTACAGATGCATGGTGATGAATCGTTTTCAGATTATTCAGGAGAAATGAAGATTAGCGATCTGCCGTTCATTGTTGATGAGAAGTCATTCAGGAGTGATGTTATGGGTCAAAATGGAAGCAAGGGCGGGATTGAATCGAATGCTAATACTACCCCAAAATACATGAATATCAGTGAAAACAGAGATGCTTATGTTGAGCCTGGTGTAGATTCGGATGGCAGAAAAGTGGAAGTGAAGCCAGATTTTCTTATGGAACAAGCTTCAAATGCTGAAGCAAATGTCGCAATAGATGAAAATACCGATGCAACGCAACTGATATTTGGGGATGTGTTATCACACGCCAGTGAGATTTCCATGCTCGATAATTTGTCACGGTTTGAAACTGCAGCAGCAGATAGAGCAACTCAACAGGACGTTGTTGAGGATGTCTCTAAATGGACGTATAAAAAGTTGCGTAATAAGTTGTATGAACTGAATACCCCCGTCAAAAAGGGATGGCTGAAGCAGGACTTGGTTGATTGGTTGCAAAACCATCTCGCGAATAGTGTTGACTCCAAGAAAAAACAAAATCCGACGTCGTCTCTAGCTGAACAATCGTCCATATTGGAAGATGAGCAGAAGGATGACAATTATGTCGAGAGTGGTGCTTATCCATCCGGAAGAAAGCCAGAAACCCCCTCAACCTCTAGGAGATCAGCAAGGGCCAAGAAACTTTCTCTGAAAGCTGCGCTGATTCAAAAAGTACATTACGACACTCC
The DNA here is from genome assembly GCA_036939755.1 of Stephanodiscus triporus. NCBI lineage: Eukaryota > Bacillariophyta > Thalassiosirophyceae > Thalassiosirales > Thalassiosiraceae > Stephanodiscus > Stephanodiscus triporus. The sequence goes on along the minus strand of JALLAZ010000992.1, from coordinate 5,052 downwards.
TGTTAGTGAGCTTAGTCATCCTGCTCATTCAGAAACAGATGAAGATTCGGTGCGAGAACAACTGTCCACATCAAAAACCGCCGAACATTCTATATGCCCGTCAAGGAATGGTTCATCTCCAGGAGTTCCTACCGCCATTGTGACTAGGCGCACAATAGGAAAGAAGAATCCGTCCTTGCCTGTTGTCCCAGAGGGTAGAATCGTGGAAGGCTTAACAATTGATGCCGAGCATGCAGCCGAAACAACAGCAGTAACAGAGATTCCTGAAACTGACCTAAAAACGAAGTCAAAAAAAGCAACAAACGAGTCAACACGGTCCAAGAAAAGTACTCCCCTGAAAGGAAAGGGCAACGAGTCAGCGAGTAACAACGCGTCCAATGCCTCCCGGACTCGAAGGGCTAAATCTGAGGTTGATAATCGCTCCTATATTTCAATTGCATCGAAGACGGGGGTGCGCAGTACAAGAGCAGCATCCACCAAACTAGATGAAAGTGAAGTTCCACCAAAGGGGGAAAGTGGCAAATCAAGGAAGAAGGTGGATGAAGGAAGCAGCATCGCCTCCACCAGGCGAAGTGTCAGAAGTTTAGCATCAACAGCAAACGACTCGGCGTCTTTGGGAACACGCCGAAGCAGCAGAAGAGCAAAAATGTGAGCGTTTTCCTCAAAATCGAATCCTCCGTAGAGAAATGCTTCTCGTCTCAGCTCTAGTGCATGTTATTATTCATACATAAGAATAAAGTGTTATCTCTCCAGAAGTCAAATCTCTAGAAGTCAATCAACTAGAAGTCACATAAAACTACAGTACTATCACATTCATTTTCCATCCTTGTGCATGAAATCTTCACCCCAAACATTTCCCACCACAGGAATGGCAGTTTCCTTCGCTTGGATGTTGAGGGCCTCATCCCTGCTGACATAGCCAATTTTATCTTTCGCTGCTCTCGCGCCCTCTTCGACGAATCCTTGAAATTCATCCGAATTAGTCATATCGCCCTGCATTGCAGCATCCTCTATCGCGTCAGGTTTCGAGTCCAATGCCAAATTATCCAAAAGTTCATCCAGCGTAATTTTCTGATCATCCTCATCCTCGTCGTTCTCGTCGCCATCATCCTCATCTCGCTCGTCGTTCCGCTCCTCCTTCAATGCGGTATCCGACTTGTAAATATTCACCCTCGCCCTCATTTCCCTGTCCGCCTCCAGCTCCTGCAGGAAGTCTTCCTCGTCCATGTGATCCGTCTCGGCGTCCTTCTTGGCCTTCTTACGACGTCCCCCGCCCCCCTCCTCGTCACCCTTCTTCACGTTCAGCCTCTGCAATCGGAACATCCTCTTCCTGGCCGCGTCCGACTCGCCCGCGGCGACGCCGCCGTACAGCTTTCGCACGTAAACGACGTCGGGGAACTTCCCGTCCGTGCGCGCCTCCTCGGCGTCGTCGTCTACGAGCTGCGTCTCCCGCAGGTCGTATCCCAGGCATACGTCGCCGCCCTTCATCAGGTATCCGAGGTGCGAACGCTCCACCAGCGTCGAGTCGTTCGTTCCGAGGTCCGATTCCCTCGCGGACGTGATCAGCGCGAGCTTCGATCGTTGTTTCTTGCTCACGCCCTTCCTCGACGCGTTCCTTTCGAGGTACACCGGTTCCTTCCCCAGCACGACGTACCGCGTAAGCCTTGTTCTCGCGGCCGTGATGACCGGCCGGAACGGATCACGCCAGTAGGCGTCGCTCTCGATGGTGCCCGTCTGTCCGGTGATGGGATCGATGACGTGTATGACGTTGGTTATGTTCTTCACGAGGACGAGGCGCGATATGTTGCCGATGTGTCGGGCCACGGCCTTCGGAAGGAAGAGGAGGTCATCCTTGCAAAGGGTGCATATCTCCACGAGGCTTGTGTACTTGTAGTTGGAGACGTTAGACTTGTCGTCAGTGCCGATCAGCTTCTTGGAGGATTTGACCTGCGGGGAGCGTGAATCGGCGGCACGCGAGAGAAAATGGTTTCGGGTCGAGAGCGTGACGAGAGCGGAGGAGAGTTTATGAGACGCGCGAGTCGCGAGCGGGTGCACGAGCATATTCGAGCCCATCCAACCCACGACGGGCGAACAACGGAACGAAATGAGAACACAACATCTCATACCTTCAGAGGCACGACGTCCTCCAGGAACGACATGAACCTAGCCGCCTTTCCCTTGTCGGGGAAGTAGAAATCCATCCCGTCCTTGAAGGTTTCAATGCTGAGACAGCCCCTGTGAGCGCCGTGCTTGAGTATCAGCTGCTCCAGGTACAGGAACGTGCGCTTGTGCCCCACGCGCTGCCGCACCTGCACGAGGTTCTTCCACGTGCCCTGACGGAAGGCGGCCTGGCACTCGACGCACTGCTGGTTCCGCACGACGAACGTGACCACGAAGGACTGCTGCAGTATCGCGCCGCCGGAGGTGACCTCCCGCTGTATCGTCAGGCGTATCTTGAGCCTCATCGAGTGGGGCTCAGTCCACACCCACGCGGCGTCGACGAGTCGGACCCTCCCCCCCCCGTCATCGTTACGCTTCTTCTTCAGGCCGCTGACGTTCACGAGGCACAGGGCCATTAGCTCCCGACTCTCGAGGTCGCACCCTATCCACTTCCCCTCCGACTGATGCCATCGGCTGCATCCTCGACACTGGTGAAGCGTCGCCTCGGTGGATATGCCCCGGGTGACGTCGGTGGACGACGCGAGGCAGGACGAGCAGGTGTTGCTAGGGTTCGGCGATATGGGCGCGGCGCACATGCAGCAGAGGATCGTGGCGGAGGTGCCCGCGCTCGCGGTCGCGGCCGAGGAGGGGATGGAGGTGCATACGTCCATCATGATTGTTTCGTTTCGCTTCGTTTCGTTTCGTTTCGATTCGTTTCGTTTGTCCCAGTGTCAGTCGCGAAGGCTTGGGCTCTACTACTACTCTCTTGTCCCCGACTTCGCTGACTTCCTAAGTGGCTGAATGAAGGGGAGGAGGAGAAAGAAAAATCGGTGGAAGAACGGCAGGAGAGAGACGCACGGTCGGTCGGCGTCGGCGGGTTGAGACAGAAGGAGGCCAGACTTGGAGGTGGCGGAGTGAAGATGGATATCTTCTGGGGAATCCCTACTAATATTTATTCCTACTTACGTAAGATGATGCTAAAAGTGAAAGTGGCAAACAAATCGTCGGCAGGAAATGTCATCCTCGTCGTCCTCCGCTCCTCCGCCGTCCGTAGTGCCGTCCCTCGCCGACCTCTGCGACGTCCACGTCGCGAGTCCCACGCGCGCGTCCGTCGTCGAGTCCGGCCTACTCGCGTCGTACGGCTCCCGGCGGAAATTCCACGGCCGGATCGAGACGGTGCGATGCCTCGAGTCGAATCCGACCGTCCGATCGACGCTGTCGACGCCGGGACGGGGTCGCGTCCTCGTGGTCGACGGCGGCGGATCGCGACGGTGCGCGCTCCTCGGGGACGAGATCGCGAGGCTCGCCGTGGCGAATTCGTGGTCGGGGGTGATAGTGAACGGGTGCATACGCGATTCGGCGATCGTGAATAAATTGGACCTCGGCGTCAGGGCGTTGGGGACGCATCCCGTGAAGAGCATCAAGACCCATCCCGGCGAGCGGGGGACGGACGTGAACTTCGGCGGTGTGGAATTCGTCCCGGGATGGTGGGTTTACGTCGACGAGGACGGGGTGATGGTGAGCGAGATGCCGCTTCACGGGACGGCAGATCCTTCCGATGATGCGTCGGACGCTCCGTCGAGGTTGTGAACTGGATGTATCGATTTCTAATGGGAGAAAAATTCCGAATCGGGTGTCAGGTGCTGCCGCATTGACGGTGTATCAAAATCATGCACACTGAAAGAAAATTACGAGATTATGGACACGGCACGAATGAATGAACTAGCAATATATAATGCGTGAATATGAGATTCGTCCCATACTACAGAATCCAGAATAGATATCGTTACGAGTGCATCGCAAAATTCGATGTTTAGCCTAACCCCATGCACCCGATGTTCATCCATTCTACTATGTACCAAGCAATCCCTCGACGACGCGGAACAGATTGTTCAATCTGTGAATCTCGCCCTCGCCTCCAGTGATGCAATACTACAGCTCCCTTGTCAGACTGTGCCGATCCTCTCCATCGAATGCCACCCCATGCCCCCCAGCCTCGTCACGCCGTCGCAGAAGGAGGTGTGCCACCGCCCCCCGTGGGCGACGTGCCACATGATATTGTCAGCGGGTCCTCCGTCGTCTCAGTATTGGGCAAAGACGAGATCGCAGAGCGTGCGGCTGGAATGGAGACAAAGAAGGCACTCGGATCCAATGTTGTCCACAACAATGGCAAAGGTCAGGGGGATGACATCTCGTTGTCGACCTTGGCTTCCTTGGTGCGCGGCAACGACGTGAAGGGGCGATGCGCCGGGCGGACGTTCAATGGGGAGATTAGTTTTTTTGGGCTCTCTCGCCTGTGGTTCCATTGGCGGGTTAAGGCAGAGATACGACCTTTTGTTCTTTTGTTCTCGTGTTTTGCCACCCTTTTGTTGTGTGCAATGATGATTTGACAAATTAAGTTTGGCTCGGATGGAGAATGTAGAAACATGATATCAATATCGCTGTTGCTTTGACAGCAGGCTTGGCTGGAGGGCATGGTGGTTTTGGTAGAATGGCGGCAAAGGAGGCGGTCGGATCCGATGCCGTCTGCGACGACGGCAAAGGTCAGCACAACGTCGTCGTCGTCGACCTTGGCTTTCTTGGTCCACGGCGACGACACAAAGGGCAATGCGCCGGGCGGACGTTCAGTGAGGAGATGCGGTCATTTGAGCTCTCTCGTCCGTGGTTCCAGCGGCGGGTTAAGGCGGAGATACGACCTTTCGTTCTTTCAGGCTAGTGTTTTGCAGCCCTTTCATTGTGGGCAATGATGATTTGACAAACTAAGTTTGGCTTAGACGGAGAACTTAGAAACATGACATCGGAATTGCTGTTGAGTCGACGGCAGCTTGGCTGGAGGACACGGTGGAGTTGAGGGAAAAAACTATTATCTTCAGATGTGACCTGTGGAATCCA